>VZUA01086910.1:4504-18222 GCA_013401035.1 Horornis vulcanius
CAATTAGTATTCAGGAGATTTGGTTTCTTTTTACATGCTAGTAAAAAATATGCAGTTTAAGTATAGGCAAATGATTTCCCCTGGTACTAATGTCAAGAATAAGAATTTAGAGAAGTGCTGAGAGTCTTAAGAAATTGCTTTTTATAAAGAATATCAATGCCACAAATGGGAGTTTCACTTTATGATATAAAGATATGATAATTGGAATTAAAGCAGAGAGCTGGAACGGGAAATTTTTTTTGTGCTGATAATCAGACTTAGCCGAGGAACAGATAGAAGGAATATTAAGATTTAAGAAAATGTGCTGAGCATTAGTCACAGTACATTCTTATGAATTCTCCCTAGACTCCAGTATTGAGATTAACAATTGCTGAGNTAGAGCAGTGAAATCCTATCAATGAAGTAATGAGTAAGTCAGCAGTGCCTCTGTTTCTAATGCAGAAGACAAAACAATCATGCAGATTTCTTCCCAGATAGATTATACATTCTAACAAAACATTTCCTCTCTGGGCCTTTGCTCTTTCTTGTAATTGAGAAGGGCACTTAATCTTGTAGGTACTATTGCTGAAGCTCAGAAGTTGTATATTATGGCCCCTGAATTTCAAACATATTATACAACTAAGGTTTTTCTGTCTAAAATCCCAAATGTCTTTAAAGTTTAAACAGACAATGCATTCTTGCTCTGCTAGTTGTGCCTTCCCTTGGATTGACAGTTGCTAGTTAAAATGATGTCTTTCATTCTGTTTTTCCACCCTTTGAATTTAGGCTTGTGTTTTAATCTAAGCTTCTAGTGATATTTTAGGCAATTTTGTAAAATCTCTTGGCTTTAATTTCTTTGCCGAGAGTGGAGCTGAGCAAACATTTTCTTGTGTGCTTGCTTTTTCACTTTTTCCTCAGGGGAAAAAGC
The DNA here is from genome assembly GCA_013401035.1 of Horornis vulcanius. Classification (NCBI taxonomy): domain Eukaryota; kingdom Metazoa; phylum Chordata; class Aves; order Passeriformes; family Scotocercidae; genus Horornis; species Horornis vulcanius. The sequence continues at coordinate 5,412 of VZUA01086910.1, forward strand.
AATAAGAGTGGGAGGAAGAAAGTTTAATCAAATGTGTTTCTGTTGAAAATCTTGACCCTTCAGTATATAGTCAGAAATATCAATTTCAGGAAAAAACCTTAAGGCATTTGGCTAAACCCTGCCATTTTTAATTATAAACTTTGGGATTAAAATTGAAAGGCTGTTTATATCCATAATATTTTTCAAACACTGTACATTTCCCAATATATTTTGAAGTAATCTAGTGTTTGAAATGCAGATGCCATGGTGCTGCAATTTTCTGTCTTAACAAGACAGGGATTTTTTGATGTAGAATTCATTAGATGTGTTGCATGGGTGGGGAATCTGACATACAAAAGGGTATTGAGCAAGATTTTTTTCCATTTCAGCTCCATCCTTTGAAAATATTGCTTTCAATATTTAACATTACTCAGCAATGACTGAAAATATTTCCTATACATTTTATGGTCTTTCTACTTAAGACTGCAGAAGCTCTTGATCTCTGGCCTCTGTTTGTAGTGGCCAAGTAAAGAAAAACTACAAGCACTGTGCAACTGTTTTCCAGAATGGAGCATCAGGAATGATGAATTTTGTTGGGGTGCCCAGCCTGCACCAGGAAACAGATGCCTTGCCTTGTGCATTTGGTTCATTTCCTGGTGCATCTCATGCTGGGGATCAGGCATTCTCTGACAGCCCCCTTGTGCATGCAGCGTTGATTTATGTAAATGAGAGAGAATTAGAAGATAAAAATTAGTCCCCTTAAGAAATCTTATTCTGTATTTTGGAACTGACTTGGGAAATAAGTCCATTGATCTGATCCCATGCTTTTCTAAGCTTAGAAGTATCAAAATGATAGAGGACACTCCATTATATTCAGACTGTCTGTTTCCAATCTATTATATCTTCTTTGCAATTAATTTAAGATAGATGGCTAGCACAGGAAATCTTCATGGGCCAATTTTGCACATCATCTATTTTAAATTATGGAAATAGTTAATTTCTTCCCTATATGCCTATACAATGGACATGAATAATTTTTCTGGATATATGTATGTGTGTACTTAAACTAAGAGTAATAAAAAGACAAAGCATTTTGTTAAATGATTTTTACACAGCATATTTTTATTTCTAAGCCACCTGTGATCTTGTTGGTTTTTGTTGAAATATTTAAATTTCTTTCCCTGATCACGACCATGTCAGCACTAAATTAACATTTTAATTCCCGGTCTTCTCAGGGGAGACAGGGTGGGCCCAGGATACTCTCCCTTGTGCTTGTTGTTTGTCTGTCTTCATGTTCATAACACATCTTCAGTACGCTCTAAATGGAGTGAACTCATATTGCATCTCTGTGTCCCACTCACCATGTTACACATATGTTTATTTTCACCTCTGTCTTAAACTCATTTCTCTGTTAACAAAATCCAGTTGTATGCTGAAATTCATTCTGGCACTGTTTTTCCTCAGAAAATGGCCATCCTAGTAACCTTTAGTGGGTCTGAACATTTCAAAACATACTGCTCTAAAAATTAAATTTCTGATAGATTCTGACATTTTATCACAAACTAGAGTCATTCAGAGTATCTGAAGATAGCAACCTAATTATCCCTTCCCTTTTCCTGCTAATATAAAAAGATTAAATTAATCACATTCAGTTACAGCTGGCATTAAGCTTCCAGACATGTTCTTTTTTAAGGGAGGAGAGAGAGAGAGAAATGAGTGACTTTTATTAAATGATTTTTTCTGTATGTCAAAATCTTCTTTTGAAAATTAAAAGTGCTAAATTAGCAATTTTGCCTGTTTTCTTTTCATTTTCTTGTTTCCATATTCTTCATTAAAAGACTGAATTATCTTATAGTCTAGTTTTTATAACCTACTCTAAAATTAGTAATTCTGTGTCCTGTGAAAATACATTTTTTTTTCATTTTTGTAGTATGACATTCTTTGAGATGTGCCGTGAAAGGACTTTGACTTGACAGCAGATCTATGTTATAAAGTAAAAGCAAATCAAAGATGTATATGAAAGTAGTAATGTCTGTGATGTGTCTCTGAAAACCTTTAGGAAAACTAACACTAACTCAGAGGAAGTTGTGTCAGACCATTAAGTGACCATAGATGAGACAGCTCAGATACAGGAGGAAAGGGGACAACTTTCTGTCAGAAAGATGAACAGTTTCCTGGAACTGTTTGGGAGTGATTTTATTGTTATTATTATTATTATTTGTTTGCTTGCACTGGTTTGAGACAGAATTACATTATGGAGCTTTGTGGTTGCCAGTGAAGAAATATTGCCTTGTTGAGAGAATTTGACCTTTAAGATCTGATATGCACTCATAGTAATTTTTTCTTCTGTTGAGAATCCTTGTCCTACTCCTCTCTTCCATACGCTAAGTTTTGATAGTGTTTAGTAAACATCATCGGTGCTTGTTTGGGGTATGTGTAGCTTATTCACAGTGGGATGGTGGAGAATAGAATTTTTCAAAAGCAAATGACATAGGAATGATCAAGGAATGACTCTTCCATCTGGATCCAAATGTTATTATGTACAACAACTCATGAGGGTAAAGACCTTAGACTTCAGATTCCTGTAAAAATCAGCTCAGAGTCCTTTTCTCATGAGACAAGACATGATTGAAATTCAACAACAGTACTTACTTACTTGTAAATCTCACTCCAAAATGTCATGCAAACAGCTTTGTGTCCTCATGCTGCAGTTTTAATTTAGTATCTGTTCTCATAGCAAACTGTTACAGATTACTCTTCACCATTTCTTACAGCACCTTCTATTCCTTCACTAGTTTTCTTCAAACCCTTCAAAATGAGATCTTTGCAATATTGACAAATTCTTGATATCCATCCAGGAAATCATTCCCACAGCCAGTAAATATTTGTACCTGGAGAACATTTGGTGTTTTGCTGGCATTGATATGCTGAGTGTACTTTGCAGCAAACGACTCCTGATTTACTAAGAGCTTGAGTGGAGAGCAGGTGATGCACCCTCAGGGAGAACTTCTGTGGAGTGGAGCCGGTCTGCAGTGGCAGGGCGGCAGAGCGACCTTCTTCCAGAGCCCCTGGTGCCTGTTGACAGGGTGAGTGATGCCTTCTCCAGCCATCCCTTATGACTCACAGAAAGAAGCGCTGGCAGAGGCACAGCTAAGCCATCCATCACACCTCCAAAAACATGACCTTGGCTGCCGAGTAAAAGATGTGCTTAGATATGGGTTTGCAACTGCTAATGCTCCCTCAGAGACCACAGGTTATAGCTCTGCAACTGACTAATTTTCTATATAATTGTTTATTATCCATTCAACACCACAGTGCTTCCAGTTCTTGAAATTTTATGATGACAGTTCTAATATTTAGAGTATACCTTAAAACTATAGGCATAAAAAATTGGAAAAAAAAAATGCCTACCTATTAAAATGGAGGCAGGAGGAGAACTCCTAGCCATCATGAAAATTGAATATATCCCAGGACTGTCAGGAAGGATTAGAACTCAGGAGCAAACAAACATTTTATAAGTCATTATCACAACCAGATATTCTGTAGGGATTGCTGAATGTTATATAGATTGATTCTGATGGAATGCTCCATACTATGGAAAACAGAAAAACTAATAGAGTACAACTGTAAAGATTTTACAGACTTGTAAATGCTCAAGACCAAATTAAAAAGCTGAGAATTAAAAGTCTGTTATCTGTCTCTGTGGCAAAGGAGTTTATTGTATTATCTGTCTTGTACTGATTCACTTTTATTCAATGGGAAGTAAGAAAACACTGGAGGCTTTCTGAGCGACAGTATGAGCATTAACTTTGAAAGGCTGTCTCAGCTGACTCAAAATGGCAGCTCCCACCCAACTGAAGAACTAGGTTTGTCTCCCTGTTTAAAGGCATTGCAAAGAAAATAGGAAAGTAATGTTTCCTTTTAGTCTCCTCTCCATTTCACAGTTATATCCTGTGAAAGGCCCAGGATATGATGTGAATGAGCAACTAAAGTTCAGAAATTTCTCGAATTCCTTTGATGTGGATATTCAGTTACAGTTATCTCCTGAGATATCTTTTCTCTTCTGGCGTTAGCACAGCTGGAAGTACTTCAAGACCCTCTTTCTTTGTAGAAATTTTACAGCTAGAGCCTCAGAATTTAGAAACAAAAGGAAAATTAAAGAAGAAGAACTTGGGGACTATTAAGGTTCACTCCATGGATTTTCGTAGGTAAAGCTTACTTTGTTGACACTGCCTCAGATATCTGCACACTCCCTTTTAAATGCTACAAATATTACCTCAGTTACATTAATACGGTGCAGTAGTAACTGTAAAACCATTGCCTTTCTGCCCCTGAACAGGGAGTCTGACCAAAATTTTGAATTCTGCAGTCCTAAGGTCAAAGGACCTCAAAAATATCTCCTACTCCCACAGTGTGAGATACAGGCTTTTTGGTTGTGGATTTTTTTTTAGCAACTTCTTTCTTGATACCCCACAGTTCTCATGCAGAATCTCAGCTGAAGATGGAAATGCTGTTAAAAACCATTTTTGGGTAGTCCATCACAGGCTGCCTAGACCAAGAAGGAGAGTTTGAGTCCAGGGGCTAGGGGATGGTTCAGGGAACAAGATTAAAAGGGATGAACTCATGCCAAGCAAAGGCAGGCAGTTTTCCCAGGATGGGGAGGCAAAGGAAACACATATCTCTTTTCCCTGGGGTGTCAATACAGACCTTGACAAAGCATGGGACAGGGTCTCCAGCCCTCCTTGATAATAGCTGTAGGTCTCTGTTCATGCTTGGAGTGTTGCAATAAAGCTGCAAGAGAAAAGTTGTCAATAACAGAACTAGCATGGAAATGGCCAGTAGCTCTTTAAGAGTCAATTTACACATTCCACTGGGGGGAGGGGGGGGATATGTAAAAGCAGATTAGAAATGTCATAATTAAGAGAATTTCAAAGCAAAACCACAAATCCAAACACCATTAACTGAGTACTCAAATTAAATATATTTACTATGCAAAATAAGGCTTCAGAACTTTGCAGGACTTATTACATTTATTGGGTTTTTATTTAGTAGCTACTACACTAGATTTTTTTTTTGTTTTATCTTGGCAGAAACTTCCTTTATTCCCTCTGGCTTAATTTCAGGAAGGTTCTTGTGAAATCACTGTTTGATTGTTAGCCTCTCAAAGGTGTCAGTCTTGCTCCCCATGAAAGAAATGTAAGCTTTATAAATGTGAGCAGAGGAGAGCACGATGGTGTGTCATTGAGAAGCTCCCCATGGCCTTTGGTAGACTTGTGGGCAGTATATCTGCATGTTTAAGCACTAATTTTTTCTCCTTTCCCTGTAATATCTAGATATTGATGGAATCATAGAACAGCCTGGATAGGAAGGGACCTTAAAGATCACCCATTTCCAGCCCCCCAGCCATAGGCTTCCACTAGACCAGGTTGCTGAGAGCTCTATCCAACCTGGCCTTGAAAACTAATGGGATATCCACTTCTCTGGGGAACCTGTCCCAGTGCTTAACCACCCTCACAGAAAATAATTTCTTCCTAATATCTAATGTAAACCTACCCTCTTTTAGTTTGGACTTGTCTTGCCATGCTCTGAAGGCTTGTGAGTTACTCTTTCATGTACCACTCTGAGCTACTGCATAATCCCAGCACCAGCAGTACTGGGTGTGCTTCTGATTATAACACATCTGTGTAAGTAAAGTTTAGGAATCCAATTGGTAATAATTTTTAAACACCTTGGCCAGTTTAACAATAGGCTTTACCATTAAAAAGTGGATTAAAAATCCTCCAACAACGTAGTCACCCTATGCTGTTTTTAATGACGATTTTGTCTGCACAATGAACAAGGAAGCTGGAATGATGTCAGAAAGCCTGATGTATTTTTTTTTATTCCATTTAGTGTGAACAATAAAAGATTACTTTCACTTTTGTTTATAGTAGATTTTCCTTCTTGGTTGTCATAAATTCTCCAAACGCAACAATGTTATTTTCCAGGGAAGAAGAATGTCAGTCTTTAAAAATTAAATTGCTTCCACAGAAAATTTGCAAAACATTACCTGGCAGCTTTTCCATTGATGTTAGACGTTGTAATTGCTCTTTCAGTTTTTAGGCACTTGGCATCATAGCATTAGAGTTATTTGATTACACTGCCATGTCAGAAAGAAAGCAGAGAATAATATGTTGCCTTGAACTTGTCCTTTTTTTTTTTTATGGCAGACTTTTTGTGATATGAAGCCTCCTAGGGACTCTATTCCCCCTTTTTAAACCTATTTTAAATACTCTTACTTCCTTAGACTAAAAGTCTCTTAAAATTCTATGTATTCTATACATGCACCTGTACCTATATATCTTCATTACTAAAATATATTTATATCATTTCATGGGCTTGACAGTATTTCACAACACCTATGAGCTGTGAAAGTTGAGTGTGATTAACTCTTCTCTCTGGAGTTGGGTGCATCACAAATTGTTTTTATCAGAGAAGAAAACAATCCTGCATTGTTTTGGGGTCCAGTTTTCCTTTGACTAACATCAGCCTCTGCTGCCAGGGAGGGATCAGAGGATTTTGGGGATCTTTCCTTTTCTGTGGCATTTTGTAATCATGTCTGATGAAGACTAGCATAATTTCTGAATCAGTGAGAGTCATCTAATGCCACATATCTTATGAATTTGTGTTGTATCAATATCCAGGTAAGCGGCATAGATCATCCCTTCCTCTACAATGCTTTTATTAGGACAGCTATCCAGTAGGAGATCTGACCACCAGGAGGACAGAAGGTCAACGAGGCAGCCCATGTGTTATTTCATATATGTTCTCTCTCCAGTCTGCTTTTTCACTGGGGAGTTTGACATTTGTTTTAACAGCAGTAAAGTTTTCTTAAGTGAAACTGCTATTTGATGTTGAAAGAAATAAACCTTTTTTAGCAAGATAAAATTCTATGCTGAAAACAATTTTCATCCACCTAAATGCTTTTCTTCCCTGTTTAGGAACACTTATCACCAGAGGGGTGTTCAACAGGGTTAACTCTAAAGATCCTTTAGAAATCCCATATTACCAGCTTTTTTTTGTCAACTAACGCCAGCTTTCTGAAATGCAATATAATAATGCCTAAGGACTAGAATTTGCCACCAGCAAAAAATATCATCTCACCATTTCAATTTTCGATACAGCATTTGACTGCAAATTTGGTAAAGTAAATAACACCCTTTTCTCTTCTAATGGAGTAAATTTTCAACAGAATTGTGTTTTCTTGGCCTTTATAATTTTCTACTGGTCCACTTTATGATGAAAAAATACTTTAAGTGATCATCTTTATGGCAAAACCTCATTTCCTTCTGATTCTTATATTGGATGAGGTTCTAAGGCTGATGTTAACATCTGTAACAAGTCTAAAATTGTGATGGAAAATGAAGAAATTAAGCACTGGAAAGGAGACAAGGTTTCTTGAAAGAGAAAAAGCTCTGATTGTGCAGTACAAGAAGGACCTATCAGCCACCACTTCTACCACAAGACTATGAACACCTGTTGTTTGTTTTTTCATTTTTTTAATATTAATTCTGGTTTGGCCCCATTGATTTTCCACTGACTAGCTGTATGAACCTCATCTTTTCTGTCAAATTAAGATAAAGATATATGTTTAACAAAGATATATGTAGGGAGTCAAGCATGAAGGAGATTAGGGATTTTCTTGGATTTCTCTTTAAACAGGAAGTATTTGGAGACCAGTATATCTTTGCTGTAGATGATGATCAACAGGCAGTAAGATCAAATTCACTCTAATGAAAGCCTGCTAATTCAGTAGTCAACCTGTTCAAAATTAATCAGGTATAGTAATAGAATATTGATTGTATCCCATCATGGTAATTCTATTTAGGTGTTTAGTTTAGCACTAACTTTCCTACAGTGGGGGGTATAATCTTGATTTGGCTGCTTCTGTAATCAGTGCAAAGAATCCTGTTGGCTTCAGCAGTGAGAGACAGCCAGAGTTATCATCTCTTGCTGGAAGTTAATGAGATAAAATTGCCCAGGCCTTGGGGGCACTGTCACAGGAGTGCCCACTCCCCTGGTCCTGGGGCTGCCCCAAGCTGCTCTGCTCCCTCCTTGCCATCCTGGGGATCCTCCACAACTCCTCCAGCTCCAGGATGCCCACACAGTGCCCTTACCCACCTGAAGTAAAGTTGTGCTCTGTGGTGACAGAAAAAAAATTACTGTGAAAGAAAGGTAAGATAACCCTATAGAAGTATAGTGCTCCATGAAGAGTGTTTCCAAACCAGAATGTTTTTGAAAGGTTTTTGTGTGCCTGACCCTTTCAAAAAAATCACAGAGTTTGTTTTGCTGTCATTTTGAAATGTTTTGTTCCCTGTATAACATTAATTTTCTTTCAAAATGTCCATTCTTTTAACAAGTGATACAACTGCAAGTGGTCAATTAGAACAAGAGCTCATTCACAGACATTTCTCTAGCTTGCCAGTTGGACTGTGTGTTAATTTTTTACAAAAATGGAGGGGAATCGTCTGCAAATATTTTAATGCAATACATGAATATTAGTGAAAAATGCATTTAGTTCTTCATCAAGCTGTAATCGTGCTGATAAAATGTGATTTTTTCCTCAGTAGCTTTGAAAAAGTGTCACTTTGGTTGCAAAATGTTAGAAAAGTCTCACAAAATGATCATGGAAGGCTGAGTGAGTACATAAGGAGAAATTAAAAAAACCTGTATTCAACCTATGTTGTACAATTTAGTTTTGTTAGATGATTCTTCTGGAGAGGTGGTAGATATGCCAAAAGGTAACCCAGGTCTGCAGGATGAATCTGTCTGCTGTGTGCTCTCTCAGCAGTGTCCCAAATCCATCCCCATGTTACACAGTCCTGCTCAGGCTGTCTGTTCAGAGATAAGAAATAGTTCCTTGGCCAGCTGCAAGCCCTATCAGCTAATATCTGACAAACCAGAGTGTTTTTGGTGGGTGAAATTCCTCCCTATGTAATGAGTCAGGATGAAGTCTGAGGACAGGTCAAGATCTACCTGCGTAAGAGAATTGCAGTTTATATAAGTACTAGGTAGCTGGCGTGACAGTAAACTTCAATACCTATATTATATTCTATAACTGCAATAAATGCCTCCATAAAATGGTTTGTCCAATGGCTTCAGACTGCCAAATCAATAAGGCAGCAGGAAAATGCTGAGTTAATTAACCTGATAAATAGGTTGGCAACCTCTGTTTCTAATGACCATTCCTAATTTAATAAACTATAATCACAGAAAGACAGTGTGGTAAAGCATGAAAGGAGAACATTGTAGATCCACTTATCTGGTATTTTTAGCCAATATGAAAATCTGCAAGTAATCAAGCTACAGTGTTTCAATCTAGATGGCAGGGTTTGTTATTCAGAAGCACAACTACAGGCACTGTTTTTGTTCCTTGGGAGATGAAATAAAAGTCCCTGAACACTTCCTACCCTAAAAGTGTTGGTCTATTGTATGTGAAACATTTGTAGGATTAGATAGCTTCTGCTTGCCTACATCTATAAAGCAAAGCTGGACATACATAACCAGATTTTAAAAATGACCCAAAGAAAAGCATATTTGAGTTTATTTCTTTAAGTGTTCTGGAGATAGGAACTTGACAACTTGGGCAATTTTCAGTTAAAATGGCAAAAGAAGAGTTCATGTTTCACAAAGATTAATAAGAAGTTGCATCCTCTCTGTGTGACTCGTTTAAGGTAAGGTACAGGATTGCTTTCCCATTCTAAGGTGTTGGTCCTCGAAACACGTGGTTCCATGCTCCATTGAGATCAAGTTCTCATCATTTGCTTTCATATGCTCTTTTCCACAAAAAGAAAATTGTTGATCTGTTTTAAGGGGAGCGTTGTGCTCAAGTAGACCATTGGCTGATGCTCTGGTATCCTGATAGGGTAGACACAGGTAACCTCATAAATGTCCATTTCCAAAGCACCTGTCCTATCTTGACCCTAGTTACATCATTCTGAGTATGAAGGTATCACAGAAGTGGCAGGGTTTTTCCTTTTTCCCTGTATCCTCCTTAGTAGAACCATTTACAGTGAAAAAACGTAGCAATATCAGTGCCAGAATAAGATATTTTGAACATAACTGGTGTTATAAACAGAGTAGTGGTGAAAGTACATGCTATCAATGAACCAAAATTGGTAGTACTTTCATGCCAGGTGGTAAGGAAGGAGAATTCAAGAGAGTATGAATGAATTATGGTAAATTTAAGGAACAAAGTAAAAAAAAAGTGCAACTATCTGTGACTCTTCAGGATAAGCAGCTGTCAGTCTCTTTAGGAGGGTTTATCCAAACAAATCAACAAAGATTTCCCTTTAAAACCAACTTAATTATTGTACAAAAATTTTAGGAAACTTTTCCCTATTGAAAGAGCCTCTTTGTTGTCCCTGTGTGACTGAAAAGGTCTATGAGTAGCACTGAGACTGTGAAATCTCTGGTGCAAATGAAGTGGCACACTGTTAAACATGACTATTAAATTATTTTCTTGGGAGTTGTTTTAGATTCATGTGGAATAGATTAAAAGTCTGTTTCAAATCCCACAAGATTTCCCATGGAGTATAATTATACATGAAACAGAATAAGAAATGCAGTCCAACAATTACTTTAATTAGATGGTAGTTACTGAAGCTGTCAGTGTGCCTAGTCCTACAAAGAATTTAGAAGGAAAAGTTAGGTAATGGAATTGTTGATAAATGTTTGCACTTCAGAGGAATTAATTATCTGTGTAAATAAATAATGGGCTAGAAAACTGCAATCAGTGATGGGACTCTGCCCTTCATCGTCACTGATGGCATAACACCCATCTCAAAGGCCAATTTGTTGCCTTAAAAAATCAGCTCTCAAGTGTCTGCACCACTCCCTTTGAGCAACACAGCTTTTTGCAGTTTTATGGGGTCTGAAACTTGCAATTAGTCTGAGTTCTAGTAATGTCATGATCTTGGCATTGCTGACACTTGAGATCTCTTTTTTTTTTTTTTTTTTNATATCAATTTTCTTTGACCAGTCAACACTAGTTCTACTATAGACACATTGCAGAACCTCTGCCATTGCTCTGAAGAATCTGCCAGAAGAGGAGGTCAGGTGGAAGGGGCCAGTTTAGCTCTGGACTGGAAGTTTTTATGTTTCTACATAAACCTACAAGTACTGTTACAGTGGTACACAAAGAAGCTCATAAAACAGGAGGTCAGAGTTGTGTAGCTGGGAGATTTCAGAAACATTGTAGCTCTTCAGAATTGAATATATGTGGGGTTTGTCTCCAGGTAAACTTCTAAACCCATTTTAGGTCAAAGAAGTATTGACATTCTCTCAGTTGTTGATACAGTTTTATCTGGTTTGTGTATGTGCTCCATTGGTGTCTTTGTGGAACTTTAATGGACATCCCTGGCTGAAAGGAATGGCCTTAAGCTTACTGAACCATAAAGGTTTTCCTCATTATCCCCACATGAGGACAACCAAAAGATTGTTCTTTCATCATCAGAAATGAAGCACACTGAAGGTAGAGGACAGGAGCAGTGCTACTGTCCCTGCTCTAATAGACCTGCAATAAACTGTATTGTGGCATTCTTTCTCCCTTGTGCTAGAGGTGTAGCAATGGAGACAGGAGTGGAAAGGAACTGTGCTTTTGATGGGGAGAAAGTATTGATTTCTGGCTCTAGGAAGGGCAGATAAAGATATTTGAGTGTCGTCACTTTACTTTTCAGGTTGTTATATACTGTCATCTTGCCACATTCCCAAAAACAGCCCAATACCATGTTTCAGATCTATCTATCTATCTATCTATCTATCTGTCTATCTATCTATCTATCTATCTATCGGTACAGATATACAAGCTTTAGGTTTGCATGCTGCAGATCCAGATGTTTTGACTGTGTTGTGCAGTCCAAGCCCAACAAATAGTGCACTATAAGCTACAGGAGGGAATTGTCAGGAGATGATGCTTTGGCATGACAGCATTTCAGAGGATCTTAGTTGTGAAATCCAAGTTACTAGTGTTGAGTTTGTACAAAAACAGAGGGAAGAGAACCATAAGAGCAAATGTTCCTTGGAGAATACATTTGATTCTCAGTTGTAAGCCTTTTGGGGAGATATGCAGTTGAGGAATTGTTCTTGACAGAGACAATAAAGCAATTCCCAGTTCTCTGGACAAATACCCGAGATTCAATTCCACAGATTGCAGAATCTTGCTATTGCCTCTCAACTGAATTAATTATTGTTCACAGTTTTAATGGATGAAAAAGAAATACCAGAGTAAAACCAAAACTCTCACTGCTTGCTTAATTGCACATTATGTCATCATAGACAAGAAAATTTGAATCTCTTCAGGGAGATTCTAAGGCACGTACCAGTGTATGGTTACAGAGAAGGAAATGTACTGGACCCCTGAGCAAATGATGAACAAGTGAGTATCTCTGAAATGCTGTCATNGCTGAATGTAAAACTCTTCTGTGCCTACTGGTTCATTGCAGTGCTCTGCGTTGGAATTCTTTTCTTACACAAGTCTCCAAGTTTTACTTTTATCCTGAAGTAGATTAGGAAGCTTTTCTCCTTCCTCCCACCCCATCCTGATCAGGGACTTGACTTAGGCAATAAATATATACATACAATTTGCATTTTTTCCCCAAGAGTTTTAGTTTCCAACATTAAGAGTGTTCTTTTCCATGGTAACATAATGGGAATTTCAGAAGTGGGATTTAAAAATGGTATTTAGGCCCCTGGTTTAAGTTACAGATTTTTAAGGATACTCTGATGCCTAAGTGAACTCAAACATGATATTAAAGTTTCACAGAGAGTTCTTTGCATCTGTGGGGCAGAAGGT
>VZUA01086911.1:20930-31803 GCA_013401035.1 Horornis vulcanius
CCAGTTTGGATTATAACTGGGCTCTTTGAAATTATATGATACTAGATTGTAAAATTAATTTTGAGGGCTTTTTAAAGCATTATTTTAGCTTCAGAAGTTATAATTCTAGGATTACTCAATTCCAACCATCTGTTAGATAAGATCCTTGTCTATCAGACTGCTTCACTGAGTCAGCTTTTGCCCAAAACACAGATCAGTTCTGATTCTTTGGCGTCTTCAAGACCATTTAAGAGAAACCCTCAATGGTCTTTCCAAAGCAAAGGGCACGGATCCAGCAACAGTAGAAAGACACTTTTACAGTCACATCAAGGTTTCTTTGGAAGAATGAATAGGTATCTGTCAGTAGGTATTTTACATGTCAAGGCACAAACCAGGTTGGGGAACCTAACAGAAGAATTATGGAAAATGATCCCTTCAAGCTACAAGTCTTTACCTGATATCGTTTAAGGAACTCTTTTTTAAATACTCTCCAATTCGTACTCCACTGTCCAGAAAGAAGAAAACGGCGAGGTACAAGATGAGATGCCATCGACCCCAAAAGGAGAAGGAAGAGCACCCTTGCTCCAAAGCAGAGACTGCTCTATCAGAATAGTTTTCCCTCACACCAGCAAGTCAGTGTGACTCCAAAGCTGCTGGTTTGAATATCACCCTTTCAATCTCACAAAGGAAGATGACTCTGGTACCTGGCCCACAGATGAAAGGTTCATTTTAGGCTTCTGGCCCTTAGACTACATGTAATACGAGTCAGAAACCTAATGACTTTCATGTCTCAACCTGTTACATGCTGGAGCCTGCAACTGATGCCTTGACTCATCCCTGGAGCAGTGCTCTTTCAGGCAAGATAATCAAGACCTTATTTTTCATAGACAATACTTCATATAACAGTAAGTCACGGGAGGTTTCAACTGGCCCAAAAATATCTCTGAGACCTTCCTTAGTTTTGATATCTTTCACACATGTGATATTGGCAGAAAAAAAACCATATAAGCAATGTCGACAAAAACCTTGTGCTAAAGTTGAGAGTCTAGCTAGATATAAACTGACTGGATCAGGCTCCAAGAAACAATTTGTATTAAAATCCAAATATTACTGGATAATTTTTACCTAGCACTCACTCTATATAAATGTGTGTGTGTGTNACCAAAACAACTATATCATGATTACTGGCATATTGCTTCATGCCACTGTCTTGACATTCAAATGAGTTTAATAATTGTTCTTTTGAAGCTGCTAATGTTAAAGAAAAATCTCTCAGGTTCTGGAAGTGGCTGGGAATTCCAGGTTCTAACAGCTACGCTGGAAATATTCACTCATCAAGAGGTTCAAAAGACACTGTCAGAACTGAAACACAAACACATGTCAGAACAACTTGAAACAGAATGACTATAACTCAGAGTTTGGGTTTTCTTTAAATTATGTTTGAAGAGCTTTTAAAATGTTTAATTTATTAAACTGGCTTTGATACTACAGGTATAGCTTTCGCTTTCAAGTGCTACAATGGCTCAACTGAGCACAGAATACATTAAGCTTAAATTCCACTGCCACTATATACATTTTGAATGACATTTTAGTGTTTCTTCACTTGAAGTAATATATTCTCTCTGTGAATTTGACATGAAAACAGAAGCAGCAGCCTCTCATTCTGCGTACACAACAGTGTCAGACGCCATCACTGCTCCAACTTACCAAAAAACCCACTAAGTAGTCACAGCTACTAGGAGCTGAACGCAAGCAGCTTCTAAGAAAACCCCCAAAAGAACAGATTTGGTTTTCAAAGAATAGTTCAAGTTTTCCCAGACATTACTTCAATCTCTCCTGGCAGATCCAGGCTTTGGCATGGCTTCTTTCGCTCCCCTCTGCCAGGGCTTCCTTGAGGAGGCTGTCATAAGAAAGGCCATGTGCCTCGCTGTATGCACAGCTCTCTTCCTCCAGCCCTGTCAGGAGCACTATCTCAGTCCACCTAACACTGCAAACTGGTGATGCAGAGGCAGTAGTATCAAATGAAACCCAGGCTTTGAATGAAGTCACATCCCATGAAGCGTGTTTTGTGCCCTTTAAAAAGGCAAGTCAGAGCTGCGGGATCAAGAAACTGAAAATCTCCCCCCCCCAGACTGGAGACAACACAATGGGAACACTGCCTTCCCTCTGGAGCAGGATTGGGTGGTGAAGGGCAAGGTATTGATTTATACAGTGGGCACAATGAGTTCCTGCTGTCTCATAACCAACCCTTAGAGTTACAGTACCTCTACACTGCTTGTCTCTCAGCACCACCACGTTATGCCCACACACACTGTTAAATGCACTCTTGATTTCTTAGAGATCCACTCTTGCCTTATCTACTCTACAGGCACCGTTTGCTCACTCATGCAGCAGTTTTCTGACTGCTTAATACCAGGGAGCTACCAGAGTCACAAATGCTTCATTCAAAAGGTACATGCGATTTAAGAGCCTAATTTTTGAAAAGTCCTAGAGTCTATATAAAAGTATTCACTTAATGCTGTCTTATAGTTTATTTCATTCAACCTTGCCTTTGCCTGGAGTGACACATCCGAGATGGTGTGTTGACACTACAGGAGATCGGTTACTGTTCCAAAAGAAACAAAACAAATACCCCAACCCCCCCCACGTTTGGGCTTAAATGCAGTATCACTATAGTTTTTGAATGTAACAAACCACAGCATGTGTGCCCTGGCATACGCCCAGAATCCTAGGTAGTAGAAAGTAAGTGCTCTTTACTATCAGCTTTGTTTTAGTACACACACATCAGGATTTGCAGAAGTGCCATTTGTCAGAAACACAGTGGAGCAGGGAAAGAAAAGTAAGTCCCTAACTGCCTACTAACAAAAAAAGCTAATTTAATTTTGAAACAAAAGGAGCTAAATTCATCATACTGAGACAGCCCCAGGACATCCAAGCACAAAAAGGAAGAAAAGGAGTTTGCCAAAGACATGCAGAAGAAGCTTTTTAAAGTTACCTGGAATCGGGATATTTTGTAAGCGTGGCCAAGCTGCTGGTATACATGTGCCCACCCACATCAATGTGAACTGGTGCGTTGGATTTTGTGAGCTGTGCTGGAGTGGGGATGCCTTGATTGTTCAATGGAGATGCAGGGGATCTAGTGATCAGAGGTCTTGACATATTGGGCCGACTGTCCTGTGAAAAGATAGACCTGGGTTAATGATCTCCTTAAAAACCTTACAGAAACCCCCAGTCTTGCATCAATAGGACTGTCTCATAGTCTCAGATTATGACTTTCATCTTAGTAAAGTACAGACAAATATTTGGCAGTTTTTAAAACTAATCTAGCTCCAAGAGTTTGAAAGGGCTACATTTTAAGTAAGTGGGGTAAAACGCACTGATAAAATCCACAAAGAAGAAATCACGCTCAATAAAACAAGTTTTTCCTGAATACTGCTCGCGACAGTCAATCCATACCAACAAAAAGGGTCATTCTCATTTTTAAGAGTTGAAAGCACTGACAGAAAGAGATACAAACAAAAAGACTGACAACAATATTTTCTTTTCTTAATTAAGATGACCCCAGGTAGACTTTCTGCTCCTTCCCAAGCCCGCCGTCACTGCCGTACCACCAGAACAGAAATACAAACCCTCAACTCCTCCATCCTGCACACTCTTCTCTTCAACTCCCAATTCACATAGCACAGGAACAGAAGCAGAAACACCTGGACTAGTCAACTGCTCATGGACTGCAGACCACTGGACATCGACAGCCTTTGAGAAAGACATTTTCCATTTAAAAGTTATACGTATGGCGACAGCTGCCCCCGCATGCGGCACATAGGCTGCAGGTCTGAGCGGCTTCCCCGGGGCCGGCGAGCTGCGGGCGCGGAGCGGGAGGCGATGCTCCGCTGATGAAACCAACTTCGGGTCACAAAGGCAGCGCTGCACCAGCACGGAGGGAGCAGCGGCCGCCTGCGCGCTGCGGGTGGGGCAGGGCAGGGCGCTGAGCTGGAGCCAGGAAGGCAGGCGGCAGGCAAAGTTGGGGATTAAAATAGAAATGCATTCGAGAGCGGTTTTGAGACGGCCCCGCTTTCGACTGAAGGACAGCTCCACACGGGGTGGAATCTTATAGGGATGCCCTGAGAACTAAAAGCCCTTGCAAATGACTGAGTTTTACATTTAAAAGGTAAGCAAAGCAGCGAGAAGTCGGATACACTTCATCACAAAACTCCCTTTGTTCTTTCAACACCGTCTTTCAGCTGCACGAAGTAATGGATTCCTTGTAAACATCTCCTCAGAGCCAGGCAGCAAAACTCAGCAAAGCGGAGAGCGGCCATGAGAGAGAGTTACGGGAGGGCACTCGGACTAGCAAAGTCTGCCGCCGCCAAAAACAGCATTTCTCCATTCTTCATGGCTGCTAAAAGACTCAAACCATGAAGGCAACATGAGCCAGGTAATCGTCTGGCTGAAATGATTTACAGGCCAACGTTGCACAATAAATCCGAGTAATACGTAACAAAAGGCATCTATAAACCACAAGGTACTTAACTAATTTTCTTGCATACACAAAAGCAAGCTTAGGTCTAATACTGATAAAAACTAAGTGAATGAAGAAAAACATCTAGTTTAGATGTTGGGGGAGGGAGGGGGAAGAGAAGGTTGGGTTTCTTCTCTTTCTTTATAAGCAGAAGTTAATATAAATCTGCAGAAATACCAGGCTTAATCACTACAATTGCTGGAGGAGGTGCCTGCAGCGCAAAGAAGACAAGTCCAGACAAAATAAGGTACACACGCTATGCAAAGCTAATGTCTGCTACAAATGCTATGTGGTACAAGCACCACCCAAGATGCTACTGATGTGCAGAGCGGTATTTAGTAAAATAATGAAGAAAAAATTAAAAACAACAACTACAAAGGTGAAAATAAGAAGTCAAGGACTGATACAAACTGGGGGTGGGGGAAGCATGTGTTGGACGATTAGCAGGAGGAAAGCACCAGGTCTGAGGAACATGTTTCGGTGCTTAAAAGCAGACAAACAGTTTGGCAAAAATAAAGATAATTATCAATGAAAGTTGAGACTACAACAAAAACAAATCCTGTAACGTGTATGAGGTGGACACCAGCATGTCCCTCCACAGGATCCTCTCTGGCAGAAAAAACATAGCTCTCTTGCAATTTAGCACAGTGCAGCAGCACCGAGTCTGTCATAGTTTTTCAATTGGACACATTCTCCTGTACACCCTGCCTGGGGCTGCTGGAGAGAAAATGAACAGATTTGCAGGGTTAATATTGTAGTTAGGCTGGAACCTCATTCAGTGTAGCTGTGATAGCACTAGCTGCACTAAACAGTAGAAGAATGTGTAGTAAAAATGTCTGCCAGGATGGGAGATAGGTTGGAGAACTGTGGGAATTTTAAAAGGCAAAAGAACCCACAAAACGTAAGAAAAGGGAACCAGGTTTCAAACCCAAGTAATGACCAAGCTGCTGTTTACATAGTTTTACCTACTAAAACTTCCAAGAAATAAAAATGCTTTATAGTAAAACCTTTTGCTCTTTTATTTCACCCTCCTTCTTTTCAACATTTCTTCTTCAAGTTACCTGTGTTTATTGCGTCTCATGAAACAAAGTCCTTCTTCTCAACAGCTGATATTAAGAACAATAATGCTAACCTTGCTCCAATCTTAGCTCACAAAGCACATTTCCCTGCATAAAAACAGTTCAGTACTGTTTTGGAGGCACTTTGAAATTAGGCAACTGTATTTCTATTGCAGTTGCCCCAGAGAAACTAAAGCAGAAATGAGATTCAGAGAAGCAGGTACTTAAAAAAATTCCGTATTTTTTTAATGTGGCACAACTCAATAGCACTGTCAGAGCACACAAGATCACCATCCAATGGGTACAGCATTTAACAGATCAGAGTTATAAAATTGCATTAGTTAAATCACTGTATTGTTCAGCTATGGGAAGGATAACACAGGGGCAAACAGTCTCTGAAGAAATACATGGCTTGCATTGGATTATTGCAAACATAGAAGTGAATAAGCTTTGGTAAAAGTAGTTAAAACAAGGCACTGCTGGTAAGCTAAGCTTCTACCACCTAATGTGATTACAAACACAGTTCCTTAGCAAGAATTACAGGTGG
This sequence comes from Horornis vulcanius, assembly GCA_013401035.1. Taxonomy (NCBI): domain Eukaryota; kingdom Metazoa; phylum Chordata; class Aves; order Passeriformes; family Scotocercidae; genus Horornis; species Horornis vulcanius. The sequence goes on from VZUA01086911.1 coordinate 27,034, forward strand.
AGAGAAGGGAGTCAGAGAAACTAAACTCAACCGGCTCCAGCAAGCTATCTGTAACAGCTGATAGAACAAAAAGAATCAAAAAGCTCTTCAGAAGCCTTTCTTGGTGTCAGGCAGGTGAGACATGAACCCAGGAAGGAGTTCAGAGCTCAGCCAGGGCTGTTCCCACACAGGGGATCACAGAGACTGTTGTCTGCCTTGGGAACTGCATCAGCTTTTTTCATGAGTGGGGCACAAAGCACGAGGGCACAAAGCATGGCCATCACCTGCACTGGCTGGAGGGGCAGCTACCCTCCTGACCTGGCAACAGTCTGACCCTTCATAGCTTTCCTTCTCAAACATTTTATTATGTATCCTACAAGATAATAAAGTAAGAACAGAAAATAGTTCTATAACAGTTCCATGAACCAAAATACTTCAAATACCCTGTAAAGCATTTATCATTATGAATATCCAGATGATCCCCCCCCCCAACTTTTCATAAAAAATTAGTCCCCACTTTCACTCAGAATGAGTGTAGGACTGCAACTATGTAATCAAAAGTGCCAACATCTGTGTGCCAGGCAGGATAAAGACATTTAGGTTGTCTAAAACTTTTCAGTTTTGGTTCAGCACACAAAACACTGTTCTTAGAGCAGTTTATAGCTCCTCCACTTACTGATATTTGAAGGAGTCTTTCCACAACAAACAGCTCATAGGCACAGGTCCTTAGAGTATATCTGAACCTGATTCACATTTTCTGCTCTAGGCAAGCCCTCCTGTAGGCTCAGCAAAAGCAGCCCTGCCTTAACTACTCCTCCTGGGATTTACAAAAATCTGTATAATTTAGAAGTCTTCCTACCAAAGGGAACCAAGGATCATGGAGGAGAGCTTACAAATCCCTTCTCTCCCTGCCTTTTCTTCTATACCATCTTCTCCCCAGCTCCACTCAAAAACATTGTCAAAGAATAAGCCTTTACACCTGGGTTGACAAAAAACAGTAGCTGCAGGGCTGAGATGTGCACTCATGCAACTGGTCTACCAAACAACAATAATATAGGAACCATATCAATGTTCTGGTAGCAAGTGGTAGGAATAGGAGATACCTGAAGAATATGAGTCATTACAACGTGCTAAGTGTACAAAAATCAAAGAGATGGGGAGGCTTACTCCTCTCCTCAAAATACTAGCACTAGTGTCCTAAGTGTTATTTACACTCTGTGGTCTTGAGTAAAGTCATCTTGGTTCCCTTCTTAAGACAGAAACCTTGACAAAAACCATGCCACTACAAGACAACCCAAGCTCAGGCACAGAAGGACCAGCATTCGAGCACAAACTGTCTGCTTGACTCACTGGACTGTGAGGATCATTTTAGTTTGCAGGTCAAGACACTGCTGGCTGGAATTATTTTAGCCAGTCTTTTCTGTAAGCCAGCACAGCTCAAGCAGAAGTATATATGCTACTCAGTAGCATATATATTCTCAGTCAAAGCCCCAGCAATTATTACTGCTGAGAAACTCAAATTTACACATTTCTAACTCCCTTGGATTTTTTGGGGGGAGGTGAGGGCAAGCTCGTCTTATCTGTTCTAGACATTAGAATGAATAATCATGCAGTAGTTTATTCTCAAGTATCAAATCAGTCTGTGTTCATTACCCCTTTTTCACAGCAGAGAGAGATGAGACAGATGCTTCTCCTTACAAAAGCTTGATGCCCAGGAACAACTGGAAACAGCAGTTAACACATCCATATCAGCGACCTTCAGCAGAAGAATCTGAACACATATATCCCACTGTATGGGGAATGATTGCACACAGCAAACAAACTTCAGAAGCTGATGTCAAATCCCTTTTCCTCCAGTACAGAGCAGAAATCACTCAAGTGTCAGGGACATCTGTGTGCCTGCACTCTGAAATAAACAGCAGGCTGATGCTCTGGGGTGCTTGTGGGCTGGGGGAAAGTGCAGCTCAAGAACCTCATCCAAACCAGGAACATTAGGACTGCTCTTGGATTTGGCGCCTGCACAAGTGTCACCATTTTGAAGATGTACTTTCTCAAAACAAACATTTCATTAAAGATTAAAAAAATAATCATGATCATGTCTCACCACAATGCTTAAACAAGTACCCCCCCACTTTTTCGAATTCAGCAAAAAGAGTTGCCACAACAAAGAGGCTGGAGAAAGCATTTATTCAACATAAACAATATCAGTATAGTACAAACAACACTTCTGGAAGGTGTAGCAAGCAGGCAGAGATACAAAGCTATGTGTCCAAGAAACCCAGAAGCTTATCCTGCTGGAAGGGGAAAATCCCACCCTGGGTACCTCTATGGGCTGGTGATGTCCTCACACCAAGTTCTCTGGCTGTGGCTCTAGTACTCAGCATCCACAGATGACACCAACCTGTGCAGGCCCCTCTGACAGAGCCCTGCAAGGTGGTCAAAGATGACCATGTGCACCACACAGAGCATGCAAAGTGTATTTTGATCTCAAGGTGTGCATGCCATCACGCTGCTTTCTCTTCACCTTCATTCTGAAGAGCCCAGAAGCACAAAGAAATTGCTCAGATCTTTGTCAAAAAGTCTTTACATGTAAGCACATCCATCCTTTTCTTCTGCTTCTTCCCCCTGACGCCAATGGTCGGTAGCTCCCTGAGGACATGGTTGGGATTTACTGCTGCCACTGGGTCTGCAAAACAAAGAAACAGCCCATTGTTTTCCCCTGCAAAAATATGTCGATTGCACTGTCATGTTTTGCCTTTCATCGATATAATCCAACTGCCCTTTCTCTCACAGCTGCAAGGTTTAGGATTGCTGACTCTGAACATTAGGAATTATGTTTATAAGGCAAAACTCCAGAACAATTGTGTTTGAGCGTCACACGAGAAATGGGCCCAAAACACAGCCAGCTGCAATTCAATGCCACAGTAAGCTAAGACACCAGGTCCGCTGAGACTCAATAGTAGTACTAGATTTATTATTCTAAATCTCTAAAGCTTCATTTTAAATCCTGACTGTCTGTCAACATTCGACAGAAGGTCAAATTATCCTATGCAAGAGTGTCAAATACAATGGAGAGCTTGAGAAGCAGGAAGGTTTTCTGGATATGCTGAGCCACCAAACTGCAGAAGATCTACTATGCCAAGCAGCTGCTCACTCCTCACACCACAAGTGCCGTGCTTGGGGCACTCAGTATAATTTGCAGAAATACATGCAGCAATGCATTTTAGAAAGGTAGGTGTCACAAGGCCAGCTGAGAGGGGGGACAGAGATATCCAGAAGGGTCCCTCATAGCCAGGGTGTAGGGTATACTTCATCGTGAAACAAAAACCTTGGCCACAACTCTTTCCTGAAGGTGTCAGGGACACTATTAGGCTGTCCCCTCTGTATCCTGAAATAGTCCAAATGCAGGTCAAGCCTACAAAGGTGATAAATGCACCTCTGGTCACACCAGAGTGGCTACAGCAGTGGTGACAGGAGCACTTACCTGATGGGACAATTTTAACTGGTACATTCTCCTTGTCCCAGAGTCACCGGCCCCGGAGTGGAGCGCTGATCTGGCCCCTCAGGACAGGACTCCCTTGCAGCACATCCCAAACGCTGGCTGCTTACAGCCTTATCCTCCTTGAGATGCTGGCACTGCTGAGCATATACACACACTAAGTGCTGCAAGCGCTGGAGAGATGTGGTGGCATTTCCTTGGTAAAATGAGCCTTGCTGGGATTTCAGAGCTGATCAGGACCTAGAATAAATGACACAGGTGCAGAGAACCAAATGCAAGGCAAGGGGTTGAAGGAAGAGAGGTATTTATTTGTGCTGGGTGGAGAAAGCTGCCTACCTGGAGACGCAGGACAGTTAAAAGCCACCCTTGGACAAGAGCTTGGAGGCACCTTGATAATTCCAGAGCCCAGGAGCCAAGTCTACATTACACAACTAGCTTGAGCGGAACAGCTCTAACCACACTTGTGAGCCCTTAAGAAAATATCTTTAAGCAGAGAAAAAGCATTCATGGATAATGGCAGAAGTCAAATGAGGGCCTGTGCTTACACCATTAGAGCAGTGAAGGCGAGTCCAAAAACCTGGCAAAGTTTACAGAACAGGATGTATCTTTTCAGGTGCTTATAAAATTCTCTGAAAACCTCCCTAAGCCTTGAAACTGCAGAGAAAAGTTTAATACCTCCCTCAAAATATTGTATAAGTTTGCACTCTTTATGGAAGATTTACTCAGCCCCTTGCTTGTTTGGGTGAGTAGTGCTGAGGTCAGCCCAAATGTTGTAATTTATTACATCCCTGTTCTTCTGCACTGCCTACCAATTTCTTCCTTGGGTCCAGCACAACCCTTGAGCTGGAGGTGGCTGATGTGAACACTTGCTGTGCTTGGGCCAAACAAGTGGCAAACATGGCTAGCACAGAATCTGTTTGAAGCCCCTAATACAAGCAGGATCTTTAGAATACATCCAACCCACTGTACTGTAAAAAAAAAAACAAACCAAACTTGAGGGTCTAGCCCAGATTCACTACCCCCAAACACAAACACTTTGGCTTCCATGATGGAAGAAGAATTTCTACAGCCTTTAGAGGTGCTGATTCGATTCTCACTCAGCAAAAGCTTCCATTTAATTTACAAGCAAAACCGGATTTGAAAGCTGCTCCCAATTAGTGCACAGCACATCACTGCCCACCTGACACTGTAATCACAGGGTGTTCACCCCAGGATGCAGCAGGCAAAAACATCCCCTAACCATGCTGGAGGACACAGTGTTTAGGTGCAGGAGGACATTGGACCACAGGTAA
>VZUA01086911.1:33104-50108 GCA_013401035.1 Horornis vulcanius
ACATTGGACCACAGGTAACAGACTTGCCATGAGGCTGCTAATGTCCTATGATAGGGGCAGGCTGGACAGCTGGCATTTCAGGCCACTTGCTCCACCAAGGGCTTGTCTGTTCTGCACCAGCAGCTACTCAAATCAGCAATGAAACCAAGTCAGGAGTGACCAAACAAAAGTGTAACTCCCCAGCCTGAGAGTTAAAAATATTTCATGAGGTACACAATGCAGTGCTTCAGTCACCTTCACTCAAACTTCTTCATTCTCACTTGCAAAAGGAGACAAATATCCCATCAGATACTGTAGCAACAAGCCAGTAAGTATGAAGTGATCCCTTGGTCTGAGCAAGGAACGACTGCAGTCAATTGTGGACACTTAAAAAAAAAATGGAGGAAACGCTATTAAAAGATGAGCAGTCCCTGGGAAAGGCTTCCAGGTCTGAAGAGCCTTTAGCAGCCTGGCAGCCCTGCCCACAACACTACAGCTTGATACAAAAGTCTTTGCTTCTGCTGCCCTGAGGACAGTTTCATTTACCTTCCTTTAAACCTGGAAAATAGGTCGCTTTTCTTCTCGTACCTCTATCAAACCTCAGGTAGCAGAGACAATGTGAATTTACTTTTACTTCATAGGAAAGCAAACACACACAAAGGGAGTTTCACCTTTTGCAAAGTGCAGAGATGACAGACTACCTCCCCACCATACAAGGCTTCACGGATTCCAGTGAGAAGCATTGATCCAAGTATCTTGGATCACTTCATACCTGCTGCAAGAGGTTTGGCATGCCAGCTACTTTGCAGATAGCATACCTAAATACTGAGGCTCCATTCAGAGCATGCACCTCCTCCCTGAAAGAGGCAGTCATTCAGTCAGCTCTCCCCAGTCCCAGGGAATAGCCCAGCACAGAGCAGCAAGCAGCTCCCACTGCCTCTGTGAGGGATGCAGCTCATCTCCTGCACCAGTGAAGGCAGGAATATGACAGCCACCTTCACCACATGTACATGGGGTTTGGGCCAGGAACAGCTGTGGGAAGGAACAGGAAAACTCTGAACGCTGGAATCAACTGTTCCCAAGTAGACTACTTGTAGGTTGAGATTTATTAATAATGTAATTTTTAGTCAGATTTTTCACTCAAGTGCTGTTGCCTTTTATCCACTTCTAGTAGGCACCCTACACATATTTTGCAAGAGTCTTCACATAAGGATATGGGAAAAACAACAACACTCTCTCCTGAGTTTAGAAGGAAAGGACTTCTCTTTGCCAGAACCATATGCTGGTATATTTGAATGCAAAGTCAAACAAATCCTTACAAATGGTGTCAAGATTAGAGTGGGAAAGAAACCAATTGGTTACATTCTTCTTGGACCAAATTTGCAATCCGTCCAATAATGTTCTGGTGAGAAGTAACACTAAAAAAACAAGCATTGTTAAAATCTGTTTTGTTTGCAAGGTAAGATCCTATCAGCAATACATGAATAAAGATTAATGCCTTGAATTGCAGTTGTATCTGAAGATTTCAAACACCCATAAAAATGTAGACTTCAGTGGAATAACTGGAAGATTGTCATGAATTGTCAGAATTTGAGAAAAGGATTTTTCTTCTTGATTTGACTCACAAACTGAACAAAAATAAGCCTGTACTGCCTTATTTGAAGTCAGTTTACACTCCAGTTTGAATAGCACCTGCCCTTGGGTATGTTCCAGAAGAACATCTACCTTTCCACAAAGGGAGGCTAACACCCATTGTAAAACTTCCAGAGGCACATTAGATGTCTGTTCTCCCCCCAGCAATTTCACCCTTAGAAGTAGAAGGAACGCTGCCAGTTACAGCCTGTGCTGAGGAAACATGAGTTATAATTTTACCCTGGGAAAATTGCTGAACTGGGAGCTTCTGGTGTGGCATAGGTCTTGCCTTCGCAATCCAATGGTTCTTTTGATTCAGAGAGGCTTTGAAAGGGTGGTGATGAAAAACATAGCCTCTCCCTTTGAATCAGCCAGCTGCCTGCTTTCCTTTGCACTTTTAAATTTGGTTTATTAATTTGCCTAGGAGCAGAAAGAAATAACACTGACCCATCTAGAGAAGATATCTACTTCAGACCAAATATGAAGACAAAAAAACACCCCCACCTGTGGACTGTCTGAAGAATTTTGTATCTAGAATCACCTTTACCATACTTAAGAAAAATACAAGAAAGTCTTTATTAGGTCTCCTGGCCATATGAAGAGAAAAAAGGTAAGGGACAAAATAGAAGGATCTGATAAAACCATGTCCTTGAAATATTGTAAGACACTAGAGCTCTAAGCACTCTCCAGATGTTTCTTGAAGCAACCAGTAATGAAATATTCTCAGATGGAATTGCAATTTTGAAGACATTGAGTCCACTTGGTAATTATGGCAGTAGCCCATAAAACACAGCTTCATCTATAACCCAACTGCAGGAAAAAGGCATAAAAGTGCTTTGAAGACACATATTTGTAATTACCTAACTTATGATAAAGAGATAAACAGAACCACAGTTTTGAAAGTCACAGCTCAGTCTCATAGAGAATTAGAAAACGGGTGTGAAATTTTAATATTAAATTATACATTCCTCACTCCAGTATCAATGAAACACCACAGGCAAAAAAACCTTTAGGACCCCTGTGTCACTCAGTTTTCTTTCTTCCTTTCTTCCTTCCTTTCTCATCTATTCCCTTTACAACAAGTCTCTGAAGCTGAATTTAGCAAAGCAACGTCCCAGTCTCACCAAAATGATAATCTATCAAAACCCCACTAGAGGGACAGACACTGCCAAGAGGGAGAACAGTGCAAGCAAATTGTAAGTTGAACTTACTGAGATGACAGGCTTTTTGGAAGTTCTTGTAGAGATGGACAGCAATAGAGAGCATTAATCTGCCTCTACCATGACTACATGTATTTCCAAGGCTAGCTGGGAATTTTTTCTCTCCTCTTGTAACTCCCATTAAAATTATCAGCCTACAGATTTCATAACAAGCAGGAGAATGAAAAAACCCAAACATTATCACGAGAGAAATCGTATTATGATTAACTATTTCAAAATGCCTGTGGGTTACTTAATACCTTGGGACAGGCAGCATAACGCCACAAAGGTGTCACTGTATGGGGACAGGAAACAGACCCCTGCTAAAAATACACATGAGGCAGCACACAGCAGTGGGAGTCTCTCCCCAGAGCTCTGGGAATGAGCTATGCACGTGGCACATGAAACCTGCACACAAACCCATTGGTGACCCGGATATTTCCTACCCTGGCCCTACTCCAAAATCTGTCCATCTGGGATTTTAAATCCCTTAGAGAAGCAGGTATGTTTTGGGGTGGCTGGTAGGAGGCGGCTGAAGTCCCAAACTAAGCTAAATACAGCTGTGACTAAATTTAAAAGGCTAAGGTTTGTTACTTCACTCTGCCTCTTTTCTGGTGTTTGGAGTTTTCTTAAATGCTGGAAATGTACTCAGGGATGAACGGAGTAAGTCATATGCCCACCATTCCCTATGGCGGTCAAGCAGCAATTCTGTTTTGTTAGTGTGAAGGGCAGGATTCAAGGAAAGGAGAACACAGGAGTCTGCTCTGGCAGGCAAAAAGAGTGCTTGGCAAGACAACGACCATATGGCAGATGAACAAAGCATATTTTAGATTTGGTTCATTTGATTCCTTTATATGTAAAAGATACTCTAAGATCCACGGCTAAGAAATACAATTTTGGTTATTGTTTTCAGACCCGTAGGGATTTCTCCAAGTAGTCTTTGTAGCTCATATGATAAAAACATCCATTTGGCAGCTAATTTTAGCATTTTTTACCAACAGAGGTGATTAAACCTGTATCTATATAACCCTGTGCTATATGCTAACAGCAGCCATCATTGCTTCTGCCCACTTCATGAAGCAGCAATCCACTATTGAGTTGTGGACAAACAGTCTCTGCAAAATAGCTAGGCAAACTCTTAATTTTATATTAAAAGGCTTTTACTTGATCCAACACCGAATCAGACCATGCATAAAACCTCAGAAGAGTGAATGAAATCTACATTATATACAATATGCACTTCTTTGGATGGTATAGCCTGCTTCTAAGTCTGTGGTAAGACTTTTCTGTTCATACCAAAACACAAAAAACCAGTGCCTGGGCAACAAAAGGACCTTAAAATGTTTAAAGAAGCAGAAAAATCTATGCCTGTCAATCAAAGGTAAATGCCGATCTCACTTTCTCTAGCTACTAGCTTTTATTGCCTCTAATGTACAACACATTTCAATAAAATGGAAAATAAAAACACATTGGCATAGACCAATAGTCAACATATCTGTCATTGCACAGAGAAGAATCATAGCCTTAGATGATGACAGCTCAAACCAACAAACAGCAGCTTCATCAAGAAAATAAAAGATAAACATAAGAAAGGTACATTATTTTCAAAACACACAGAAGTTAAGTGAGACAACCCTAGACACCGGCTGTCACTTGCCAGAGCTGGACCACCCACCAAGGGGTAATAGGCATTAAGCTATGAAATAAATGTCTCTTCTGTCAGGCTGCTCTAGAAAGGGGTTCTTGGAGAAGCTGGCAGTGGCCAGAAGGCTCAGCTCAGCTCACTTAAACTGCTGTTGAGGCAGTAAGCTTCAGATGAACTTGCCCTCAATAAGAATAATACTTGAAGAAATCTTCTGTTGGATTTGTAGGGAAGCAGGGGAAGACTTCATTTAACCAAAGCTAGAGGAAAGAAGCTCACTGAATATCTTGAGTGGTAATAACCAATAAGACCATGCTGCTCAGGGGCCTCTCTAGGCCCAAACAGAGTTTTGAACCTATCTTCTGCATTACAGAAAAAAACAACTTTAAAGAAGAATAAAGACTACANTTTGAGTATCAAAAGTATGAGAAGGTGTCAGGTGCAGAAAACCATCAACTATGATGAAATATTTTTTTAAAACCATATGCAAAGAACCCACCACATTCCAATAGGGACCTGAAAAATGGAAGATACGTTTACAAGAGGAAAAGTTAACAGGTAAAGGGACAATTGTATATGGCAACACATCCAGAGTCTTAAAAAAAAAGTCTCAGATAAAGTATGGGAGATGACTACAAAGGATTTTATCTGGAACCAGGTAAATTTGATGGAAACATCAGGAAAGCCTTACAGCTTGTATCTCACTTCTTGCTTCCCTCCCACTCAGGAGCAGTGGAGGAAACCATCACCTCTCCCTGGTGTGGAAAAGGAGGAAAGCAGAGGCTGAAGCATTGGCATTCTTGAAAAGGGCAAGGCCAGGGACACGAGCACATGTCAGGAGTGGGAAACCAAAGTATACCCTTTGGAAACAACAAACTCCTGCAAGGAAAAGGAAACAGCAGAGAAAAGAAGGAGGAGGCATTAAATTGCTAAGAGTGGGGGAAAAAAAAACAAAAGCAAACTCCCCCAAAATGCCAAACATTTCAGTTGATAGGTCTCTCCTCCAGAAAAAGTATTGAGACACCTGGCTTCAAGAACAGAAGATGTGTAATGTCAGAAATAAAGGAACATTTGAAATGAACAGGAGGGTTTCAGAAGTCTTGTGGTAATCACCCAGTAGAGCATGAGAGAACAACTTCAATAACAATCCCAAAGCTGCAGATTGTCTCAGCTATCTTCCATCCCATTACAAATACAGTCAATTAAACACTTGATTTCTGATGAACACCACCTTAGAGTTGAAGAACCAAAAGGGAATAGCTTGGGGAGAGGTTTATCTGTGGGGAAAGAGGGTAGAGTGGAAGGATGAGTGGCTAGATTTTGTTTTTCAGCAGAAAAAACAGACCTCATGATTTCCACCCACACTGCCTTGCACAACGAACAGAACTTCAATCCAGAAATCAACAATGGGTGAGGGTATGTGTATGCCTTATTCCACATATTTGAGAAGCAGCATGGAATGAGGTGTGGCAAGTGGAATTCCTACCTCCAGCCCTGGCCAGGAAAGATATCTGGATTCCAACCACACCATAAATGTCTTGTCATCTAAATTCAAGTAAGTCTTAAGGCACCCAACACTTTCTCACACTGAGGTGTGCCACAGACACAGAAAAAAAAATTGTATTAGACTCACAGGGTTTGATAGCCACAGGAGTCTTGCCTGCCACACGCTTGCTTCAACAAAACCTCTTAACCCATCTCACAGTGATGAGTCTTACGAAGTGCTCACCATCAAGGAGCTTCACTGAGAACAACACACTCCTGCCAACAGCAGCCTCACCTGACCAGAAGCAAGTATAGAAGTTTCTAGGATGCTGACACTGTGGAATACAGTAATAAGGATGGAGGTTCAACTTGTGAGGGCACAGTGAAGCAAGCCAGGAGGTTCACCTAGGACTAAGACTCAGGAGAAATGTGAATGCATGGCTGAGCTTAAGCAGTAGCAGTTACATTAAAAATGGTTTTAAACACAAAAAAGGAACGGAAGACAAGCAGACAAATTCTAATACTCATATGCAAATTAGAATCAATGAGGATGACCGATTTTTATAAAGGGTCTAATGATACAATTCAAAATAGTTCTTCCTACCTGCAGCCAGGCACCATTTAGTGTATATTTAATGCAAAAAAACCCTGAGTATGGCTTTTTTCTTCTCTCCCCTTCTTCTGGCTCTTTTTCCATGCTGACGCTTGTTTGCATTACATCTATTTTGAGCTAAATTAAATAGGAGAAGCAGAGTTTTGATTCAGTAGTAGCAATAAATGGGGTTAGCCTGGCATTGATCTGTGTAAAGGGGCCAAAGCTAGGACTGCCAGAAGCAAAACATGGTCAGTGAACTCTACAGCACAAAGAGTGACCCTGCAGCTGAATTCCTAGCCCTGATTACAACAGAAAGAGACTTGCTTTCCTGAACAAAGAGTATTTCAGGCAGCAGATTAGCAAGAGAAAGTCTACTTGCAATGGCAGTCAGAGGAAACTGACCAAAATTAAGAACCACAGCAGACTTTGGAGGATTTTAAAAACCCTCTGAACAGTGCAAACCAAATACCTGCCTTACTCTGTGTTTCTTGTAGTACCGTCATCAAGTCCAAATGCTGAAGAAACAATGTTTTTCTTGTGCATGTCAGTTAAATAGCTTTAAGTTAGTAAAGTGTGCAACAGAGAAGATGAGCCAAAACCATGTTAAGGATAGCATGCCAAAAAAAGTTCCCTTGAAGACTAAGAACATTTATCTTGCAGCCCTACAGAAAGGGCAATCACATTTACTCTAAGAGGGAAGGCCTTTTTTATAATTCATGCTTTAAATTTAGCCAGCAAATTTTTACAGAAGGAGAATTTCACAATCCTTCGGAAACACGGATCAAATTTGCTCGCTCTCTGGGTGTTTGTGCTGTTGTGCAACGCAAAGCAGGGAGAGCACAGCAGTAAATCTGGCCTCATGACTACCAAGTTTAATCACAGTGTATCTACGATGGAGAACAAAGTGCCTCTTATTCCCACTGCACTGCGATCCCACCAGATCTCAAGCCAAGAAGGTCGATTCAGGCCAGCTTTAGGCTAGAGGCTGGCAGAGCACTGGAATCAGCCATTCTGAGGTTGAAGCAAGCTCACGTCCCACTTACAGTGAAGCAAATTCACACAGGAGAAGCACACAAGGTGTTGGGTACTCAATCATCCCTAGCAGCACCTTGAGCCACTGCTCCCAAAGCTTCAGCAGGTCTGCTGGCTATTCACAGGTCCTGCACACAGTGAGAAGCTGGCAAGAAGCACAACACTGCCAAGTGATGCCAGGCTGCTGACCAGCAATGCTTCTTATCCTCATTATTTAACCCAGGACATTTGGGTGACATGGTGCTGCATGCCCAGAGCTCACTCTTGCTGGAAATCCTGAGTCAGGGCTGATGCCCAGCAGTGCAGCCCCACTCCTCATGCTGGCTTCACCAGCAGCAGTGGGGGACCTCAGCCCCTAGAGCAGTGAGAAAAACAGAGGAGCACTCATTATTACTGCTTTGACCTTTAACCTATTTTGTCCCATATTTTACATGAGCATTTCCTTAAAAACAAGGATCACAAAACATTGAGCAATGTCATATCCTTATGTATAAGCTTATTAAAGGTCTACAGCCCATTTTCCCTGCACAAAGGCCCACACGCTATTTTTGCTTGCTTCTTTACCAAGCAGAAAGAGGCAAGGTGGAGACCCACAGAGGAAAGGGAGGAAGATTAAGAGTCTGTTGGCATACTGACAGCCTGCAAAAAATTAAGTCAGAAATCTGCAAGACAGCACCTTGGTTTTTTTAATGGTGCTCGTTTGGCTCGCCACTTTTATTAGGGGTTGATTACATCCCTCTCTTGAGTTTTGCGGTGGCTGCAATGTCAGAGTATGGGACGTGGTTGTCATGACTGGGAACTTGCTGACTGATTTACGAGAACTTACAAACCCACATAACCAGAAGATTTTTATTATTCACTCATGTTCTGAATGTTTCTTTCACCTTTCATTGAATAAATCTTGAGAAAGTGAAGATTTATTTCTAGTTCGAAATTCAGCTTCCCTTCTGTAGAAGGATGCCTAAGCATAATATACCTTTGCTATGGAAAAATTGCCCCACAATATCCCCCTGAACAGCTTGAGGTCAATATACCTACATTGGTAACAGCATTTTAAAATTAGGTTGTCATTTTAACTGTTTAGTGGGCATTGAGCCATCTCAAATAGATCAGTTCATTATTAAAAGTGGCAATTATTGTAAATTATAATCTTCATAAGAGCAGCTACCTAAGCTTTAAATATGTTATGATACCTCCCTGACCATTCTCTTTAAATGAGGATAGCTGAGGGTTCAGACATCATCATGCAGCAAATAGCTGTGCAATTTCGGACAACTCTTTTTTAACCACTCCTCTCCCCAGGGCTACCACCCCCATAGTAGAGCTGGCAAAACAGACTACATGCCCTTGCCTCCTCTGTACCAGTTCACAGAGGCAACTCAATTTACCGGTGACAATGACAGCACCCAAAAAATACTAATCCCTTGACCAAGATTTGTTGTAGCTGCTGAAGTGCAGGCACACAGTTCCTTTTGCTGACTCCACAAAGGAGCAAAAGCCTTCCACAAAGGAGGAGGGCAGCCGAGGGCAGTAACATCAAGCTAAGATTCGCCAGGGCTTGTCTGTCAGAGGACAAAGTTTTGCATTTTAACCACTTTTGGCACATTCCACATTCGGTATTTTCAGGAGCTTTCTAGGATGTTTATAAAACAACTGCAGGGTAGGCAAGTAAATTGATGGCAGCACAAAGAATGCCTTCCCACATTCTTCTCCCATGCTCTTACCGTTGAAGTAAATGAAGATGTAGTTTATGTTTCTGTAATTACAGTTTGTTAAAAGAAGAACAGGTTGTTAAGTTATGGTGAGCCCGTAAGCCTGTCCTCTGCTTTTGAATACCACAGTGATGTAGATTTTACCGAATAAAAAGACCAGTCAGAACATTAGTCAGAGAGAATCTACACTCTGATGCCAACCAGCATAAAACCACCTACTTCTGAAATAGTCATATTAATCAAACCAATCAATCGGAAAATGTTCTTATGAGAGCTGTTTTAATGTAGGTGGACACTGTCAAGTTTCAGTAATTTAATATTTACTGAAAGGATACTACTACACATTTTCTCTATAACATTTCTGTAACATACGTCATCAGCTGTATGCTTTTAATCCTGTATTTCCCCCATTAAATGCTTACAGCATTTATACGGCCTCGTAAAACTCCAGTACAAAGGAATAAACCACCAGAACTTTTCCCCATACATTACTTACCAGCTTAACTAAGTAACACAATGTGAAAGGTTTATGCACACCAGCTGGATCTCATTGCAGCTAAGTTTCTGTCTTTTTAAAGTGTACTTTATCTGGAATATTGAAGTCCCTTAGAATTTCACTTAAAAATACTGAGCTGACATACACCAAACTTTCTACTGCAGGATGCTAACTCAGTAAACAGGTTTACAAATTGAACTTGTGGACACTAATTTCTGGAGTTTAAAACACATCAGGTTCAATTCAAGTATCTGAAGCCAATTGAACACTTCAGCCTAATTCAGTCTTCCCCTCGTAAGCATCATGATAACTAGAGATGCTACTCCTTGTACAGTAAGAAAGCCAGCAAGAAAAGTAAGAAAGGAAGAGTTTCAAGATAGCATTGGTATCACCTCCCTACTGATTGGCGCTAAGGCTCAGAGGTACACCAGCTTTATATAGCAAGATCCATCTAAAAAGCAGGAATCTGAGCTGTGATGAATTCAGTAGGAATTCAGAAGACCGTCAAAGAGTTTACTAAATACCCAGATGAACCAAAGAAAGCTTGTCAAACACTTTGGTATTACCAGTTGAGAGATTCCTGTTCAATCGTGAGGCAAGAATTGCGGTTTAATAAAAGCATAGAACAAAACCAAGCATAAAAAAAATCATGTGCAGTGATTTTATTTTTGTTGTATATTTGACTGTAATTACTGTCTTAAGTACTTTAATTGCCTGGCATCTCCTCAAGTGCCTTGCCTGTGGGGAGGGGAGGAAGGGCAGTGTATAGTTTGTTATTAATGAATGAAGTACAAACAAGTTTACCTTGTCTGTAATCAACGTTCCCATCAAAACAGTTTGAGAGGGAAATGTAAAGGGGTCCATACATCCCACAGGCCCAATGAGACTGTTAATATCTGCTTTTTAATGATTAATGTGCTTCTGACATGTCGCACCTCAGAGGGAGAAGTGCCAAACATTTTTGTAACACCCAAATGACGAAAAGCATCCCCTGTCTGTCCATTTCTGTTCTCTTCTACAGACACCTGCTCTTGGCCACTGATGTAGGTATAAGGACAGACCCCATATGACCTTCCTTGCATGCATTCTAGGGGAGAAAATGGCGTATGCAAGCAAATCTGTAGGGTCATTTACAATAGCACTAGAATGACACATATCCAGCCCTTCTTCACTGGAAATAATTTTTGCCTGGAGTGGAAACAGAGTGGAGGGAAACAAGAATAAATTATGAGAAGTAGCTCACACAGGATAAAATAAAATATAATTGTCTGCTTCATTAAGAAATTATTAGAGACAAGAAACCATAAGTACAAGTCAGTGAGTTATATGAAAAAGACGGTGAAGCAAACTGCTGTTTTTCATGATTAGTGAAAGACACAGGGTGTAGAAATTTTACCATTAGTCTTGTTTTTCCACTTAAATTGGTGCAGGAGTCTGCTGCTTTGAGGTAACATCACATCAACAGCCTAGCAGACCATCCAAGCAGCAAGTGTGCCACTTGCACATGTGCCACATAAAGAGTGAGGTTTGTCTTGTGGCTGTCACCCTGTCCTGCCGGTCAGGAGCTCACCTCTGGGGCAAGACCAGCTCTTCACCACCCAGGCTGCTGCAGCAGGGACAACCAGCATGAGTTCAGTGGCCTCCACTGCAAGGATCCTTGCCCACTAAGACCCAGACTGAGTCTGCTAATTTTCTCACAAATCACCAAAACATGTGCTTTAGGAACAGCTAATATGCTTTTTGTTTTTACAGATGGGGACCTTTTTCCTCACCCCCTTATTTTTGACTCTTTCACTAGTGCAGCCAGAATAACATCTCTGCCATGTATCCTGCTTACAGCCTTCCATTAGCTGGTACAAATCTGCAACATTGTCATCTCCTATGTCTTGAAATACAACTTACTTTCCTGGCACTGTCCCACTGGCATGCAGGCAGCACATTTGCTGCTCCAGGGAGGCTTGATGATGTGGTGGACACTCTTCTCCACAGTTAAATACAATTTTCAAGTCACAACAAAGGCGAGCATATTTGACAGCTTCTCCAAAGCACATTCCTTATACAACCGTGCTCAAAGCATCCTGCTATCATTGTTAAAAAAGCAGATATTGCTAATCAGATGAACACTTTTCCTTGAATGAGTTTCTTATAAAATGCACAACCATGCATTTTGATATAGCTGCATATGTAAAGCACGAAAGCAGACCCTGTAAATATTGATTTGAGCCTCCTACTCATGCAGATGTAAAGGCAGAAACTTGATAGATCGTAAAAGTTTAAAATATATTTCTGAAAAAAGTGGAGTACAGTATGATAGCAGCTTAACTTCTTCTCAAGAATGGGTTGCTGAAAGCTAGCACCCAGCCATCTACCTACCAACAAGAAATTCCTGACTTCTCAGAGCTGTGACACCAAGTGTTTCCTCAGGGAAAAAAAAAAAAAAGAAAAGGGGTTTTGATCAAGCACACCACCGAGGCATTTAAGGTTGTCATGTAACATGAACTAACTACACAAGAGAAATTCAAGCATTAACATACACAGAATAGACTAGCGTGCACAAGTCATTTTGGATGCAGATAGCTACTCATGCAAATAATTCAACAATCCTAGTATTCCACTAGGAAACTGTGAGTCAGATAAACATGGGAAGAACAAGACACTCCAACTGTCTCCCCTCGACCCTGTACACTTCCCGGATGCCCTCCCACCATACAGTGGAGCTGCTCTCTCTGTTTGGCATCCAGGTGGGATGAAGCTGTCTTTGAAAGCAGGAACCCACCAGGGCTCTTCTCAGGGATTTTATGAAGTAGCTTAAGGATTAAGTGAGTATATGACTAGCTTCTACAGCGCTCTGATCAAAACCATGCTTTCCCAACTTCCTCAGTGAGCTTTAATAAGATGTGAATGAGAAATTGATCCGGACACTTTAGTTTACAAGGAGCATTTCAAGTAGCTTGAGGAAACTACTTTATTGTCCATTAGGCATAAAACCAAACACAATGCTTACAGGCCATTTTACCACCATGCTGACAGCAGATTTCTTTCAGAATACATACCCAAGAACCAATGCTTACTCCAACACAAAACTCTACAGGAAAGCACTGGTTTAAATTTCACATTTTTGAAAGTTAAGGAAAAAAACCTTTAGATTTTAGTTCCCCTAAGAGGAAATAATACGATGCACTTAAGTCCCACTTGCTTCTTTTTTAACTCACTCCAAAGTCAAAGAAAACCCAGACTTCCCTCCCTGCCCCTCAACTGTTTTATATTTTCCTCTAGTTTTTCTACTTTAAACAACAACAAAAAAAATGTATAGCCTTTCTTTGCCATCCCTCTGGGTTTATCTGTTCCTTGATCAGATTTTGTTTCAGTGCACCTACTACGTTTGTTATATAGGCTTAGGAAAGAAGGATTTCCCCCCCACCTCCATTTCTTCCTCCAATGTTAGCCCCTCTCCAAACAGAGACATTTTTTTGCTTCATGAATCCATTAAACTAATCCAGCAGAAGCACACTGGTATACAGTAGTTAATCTAGTTCCTGAACTGATATGCTGCAACAAGATAGCTGGTAAGGTATTCTCACCTTGCTTTTCCTTCTTATTTTCCATTTCAACTTATTACTTCTATCTCCTTCTTCTCACAGAGTATTCACCCTCTGCCCTCAAAATCCTGCTGGCTCACTTATTTAACCCTTTCTAGATAGGTTGGAAAGCTCACATCTGCTCCCTTCCCTCCTAAAAATCTAGTCCCTTCAGATAAAGTAACAGCTATTTCAGACCACTATAATTAAAGACAACTAAAGCTTTTCAAGGTGGGGCTTTTTTGGAGCTTTTTGATTTTATAAAGATTGGGATGGGGGCGAAGACATTTTAATTTTTTCCTTATGGTGTTAATTCCCATTTTGGGAGGAGAGCCTGAGAAGACCCACAGAACCATGATCCACAGGCAGGGCTGCAGGGCCGCTGCTCCAGTGGCAGTGCTCCTGTGGCTGGAGCCTGAGCCAGCACACTGCAGGAGGGACAGGGCCAGGGAGGGCACTGCCACCCCCCTGTGCTAGGCAAGGGGCAGCTGCTGTGAGGGTTAGGGGAGCTGGGCAGCTCTGGCAGCCTTGCTGCTGGTCATCTATGCAGAGCAATGCCAAAACACCACGAAACCAGAGCATCTCACTGCAACTAACACTGGTAAGATCATAACCCCGTAGCAAAAGAAGTGTCCGGTCAAATCAGTCCAGCACTTTGCAGAAATGAAAGTGCCTTAATAAGTTAGAATTGTCAGCTGAGTTACCAGGAGGAGGAGGAGCGTATTTTGCTGTTTTAGCAAAAATTTGGACATGGGCCTTGTGAAATCTCTCTATATATAAAAAAAAACAACTCATCTATTATATTTCTTTCCTGGAAAGATACAGATTTGACCTGATGCCTTTGTATGTCTCAACAACTAAAACAACATACACATGCTTCTGAATGTTTTGCATGACAATAACAGTTACTACCATATCATTATCCTGTACTGCAAATCTAGCTTACTATTATGTTCATGATCCTGATTATATCTGGCAGTTTGGAAGTGAATATACTGTGCTGAGAAAAACAGAGTGGTTAAAATTCTACTTTAGCTCAAGAAGGAGAGATCTTTTCTTAACGAATTACAACAGTAAACTCTGAAGTGCTGAGTTCTCCTCCTCTGTACCATGGGGATAATTTTGCCAGTTACATAGTAGTGTAGTGCTACTTCCAAACATCAATACAATGCATTAGCAACTCAACTAATACTATATTTAGTATTGAGTCACTGTACATTCTACATGCCATGCCCATTTTGACACATTTGTACTTCCTAGTTAGAATAAACCCCATTTTCTTTAGCTTTTTTTTTTTAATTCCTTAGTTTAGATACTTTCCAATGCCTAAACCTGAATAGAACAGCTTGTACCACCTTGTTGTTTCTACTTTCAGTGGAAACAGCAAAAAAAATTGTATTCAAGTACACCTCAAAAGTAACACACTGAAAGTCTCCCAAAAAAAAGGTAACTTACAAAGAATTCTAAGGGATAAAACCAGTAATAAGGTTGCTTTGGAAGTGTGTCAAATACCCCAAAAGGCAGGCAAAACTACAAAGTTCTGAAAGGACATTAAAGTTGTTTCTGCTTTTCAAAAATCAAACTGTAACTATGTTACACATTCTGCTTTGGATTGGCAGCAGCTTCAGAAAGACGATTTTGCAGCAGTTTGAGGCTGACACGGAAACCATGTCTCTATTTTATTTTCAAACGGTACTCAGGGGGGGAAAAAAAAAGCAGATTCAAAGACTGAGGAATTTTGCATTGCCATCCCTGCTAAGGAGTATAACTTTTTCAAGTGTTTGTGCTGGAAAAAAAAAATCATATTCTTACCAGAATCAGTCAGTTCTAGAGAACTTAAGTTTTCCTCACATGGTTTCATGGGCCACATAGCTTTGCCTTATCTGTTCTTCCTCAAAGAACACTTACTTTTCCACTCCCAAGTCTGTCAGTCACTGATCAGTGTGTGTTTTCAGACAAAGTGGGTTTTTTTCAGAGAAACTGTATTTTCAAAGAGATAATCAGCAAGATACATACTTCAGCATTACTAAATTAAGAGAAAAGAGAAAATAAACCAAAAAGCTCAACAGTTCTTTCTGAACTGCTGATTAGCTAAACCACACAAGCTTAGAGCATCTTATTTCCCCCATCCCTTAAAAAGCATTTTAAAAACTTGAGCAAAATGTGAACTTGGTCCTGCAACAGTCTAGGGAGAGCTCCCAGAAACTACTGTATCATGACAAGAAAGACACAGCATTTTCTAAACCCAAGATAGAAACTTGTACTGATCAACTTGATAAAAGCCTACAAAAAGCCACAAACAGCCAGTATCACTGTCATATCTGAGATAAGGAGGAATAGCACGCAAGCTTTTTTTGTGACTAGCCATTGCTGCTAGTTACAAAACCATTAGAAACACAGGGAAACCCTCAAAAAGGCAATCAGTTGAAGCAGGCTCGCTCTTTATCTGAATTATAAACACAATTTGTACTACAGCCATAGGATTCTGTTAGGACATCTGTGCTCCCATTTACACTTTCCAACTTGTCAACCCAACTCTCAGCTAGGTCCTCCCAATTTGGCATCAAAACAAGATGGGTTAATTACAGCACTTCAGATGAATGGGGCAATTTCAACACAAGGGAAGGAATTTATCAGGCATGTCACAGGTGAAACAGCCAGCCCTTGTTAAGAAGAAAGGAAGGAAGCTATTTAAGTCCACTTCACCTTCCTTGCCTCTCCTCTTCCCCACATTTCAGGCAAATGGTCCAAAAGAGTCTCAAGCCACCCCAAGCAGAAATGAAGCAAGGAGAGCAATGCAAGTGGATTTCCCCTTCTCTTTCATGCTAAACCCACACACCCACGCTCCTACCCCACACACTGGCCAGACACACCACATGCTTCTGCTGCTACTTCTCCAGGGGAGCTTTCAGCCAGAGGGTGCTCCGAGCTGATTAACCAGATTAACCACTGGTGCTACTGAGCCCAAGAGTTTCAATGTCGTCCCTTTGTGCGCACTGCAGACGCCTCACCCATGAAACAAGAGCTCTCATCAGCAAGGTGAGGACAAGCTCCCCATCTGGTCACCCTGCATCACAGTAAGAGCTCAGTACTACTACACTGGACTGGGATGACTCAAAGACAGGGCATCAGACACAGTATGCTGCCCTTACTGCAGACCAACCCCCCTCTGCCACTTTTGTCACCTACAAGAACCACGCAGAGAAAAGTCAACAGCAGCAAAAGAAGCAGCTAAAAATATCACTGTGGTGAGTAAAAGCTGGGGATTCAGCTGAACGGTGATGAGAAATCACTCTTGAAATTTTTCCAGCAATCTTTAGTTTTGAATAAACATAAGTGGACACACACACACACAAAAGGCTTAAAATAAAGGTGTTTTAGTGAAGTTGTTCATTTACGCATTACATTTCTGACAGGCTGACACTGAAGTAGTAACAGAGTATGCAGGTGCCAATTCACAGGGGAGCCTGAGAGCTGTGGCTCCTTCATTAGAGCCACCAAGAGCAAGAGTCTCAACTACTCAGGAGCCTCTCACTCCTGATATCAAAAGTCAAACTAAAACAAACAACAGCTGTAGTCCTGAGTTTCATGCCTGGGATGTCTTGATCTTGGAAGGGCTCTTTCCCAGGCATTCTTCTGGTAAGCAGAAGAACA
>VZUA01086912.1:6368-24200 GCA_013401035.1 Horornis vulcanius
CTCTTTCCATGAAAACCACCTTCTGTTTGTAGTCTGGGGTCAACACACCAGAGTTAATCTCTGTTTAGCATCTCATCTAAAAGCTTCCTCAGCTGCTGATCACACAAAGGACCTGGGCAGGTTCAAAGGAATGGGAACAGCCAGTGACCACAGACTTTGAAGAGATCATACAAAAGGTCTCAGCCTGACAAAAGCAATGACTAAAGGATTTAAAAGCTTGGCCTCAGGTGCACCAGGTGGTTGATAGCAATTTTACAGGTATTTCTGTAGAAGAATAAAAGATTTGATGCAACTCCTTACAATCCACAGCAATTACTAAGAAAAGGACAAGGTGTACATGTATTCCCTACACCCCTTTGAGGAGGCACTGCCAGCAAGTAAGGCTGAAGTACAGAAACCAAAACAATCTTTGCAATGTGTTATTGGACTGGAGGGAAGAGCAGATACCCAAAGAAATTACAGCACAGTATTTCCCCAGTGTTCAAGACCAAGTGCCTGTGACAAGCCCACATAGTTAGGAATGAGAAGTTGTTCTTTGCTTGCAAATTTCTGCCAACTGAAAAAACTAGAGCACTGTTTAGGTAAAGAAAAAACAAAACAAAACAAAACAAAAAACAGTACCACAAACCAAACATGCAGAGATCTAGACCACTGTCAAAAGATGTTCTAAAGGACAGAAGAAAATGTACTCATTAAGTCAAGGAGAAATTTATGAACAGACATTTCTCATTAAGAGGACTAGTAATTAAGTTATTTACAACTGTTGCAATTCCAGGGCTTCATTGCTTGTAGGGAATTATAAAAACCAAGGGCTCAGGTTATTTCTCCAGCCACAAACAAGTTACCACAGGATAAATGAGCAGACTTCCCAAAAGAGACAACCCAAGAATTTTTATTTGTTTTTCAATGCCCAGTTTTCCATAGCAAGAAGACAGTGAAAAATTACTCTAAGCTTGTCATATGTTTCCACCTGCCTGAATGTGTTCTGTAAAGGAGATGAGAGAACCACCAGAAGAGCTGGCCCCTGTTCTGAACCCCAGCCAGGCAAGATTAAGAGGAAAAGCAGCGAAACCTAATCAGCTAAAAATTATGCAGGAGACCTATGCTAAAATCACTAAAGGTGTGAAAAGCAGAATAAAAGATACTGTATCATCTGAAAAGAAAGAGAATGGAATGGAAGCAGCCTCTGAGCTGGTCAAAAGTCTTATAAATCACGACACAGAATATTAATTTCATATGGAAAGACAGAGATTAAAAGAGCAGCATGACAAAAACACATGCCAAACACAAGTCTGAGGGAAATAGGGTATTCAGAGCTGACAGAAGAGGGATGAGCTTTGAACAGCCCTAGCCAAGAGAAAACCATGGCATAAGCCAACTTTACATCAGAGGAAGTGAACAGATAGTGACAGATTTTAGAACTCCGCAGTACAAAAAGCCAAGCCAAGAGATGATGGGAGAAGGAAAGGAAAAAGAAGATTTCCCAGAGCACACTCAAGGTTAGCAGAGGAACAGGGTGAAGTAGGAAGGCATTATTATTATTTTCCTCTCCACTTAAGAGCAGCCCACTATTTCATAGTGAGGTGATATTAAGAAGGTGAGAAAAGCTACACCGGCACAGGGAAAGCACAGTTATTTAAGGAGTAGAAAGAAGAAAAGCTCTAGTCAAAGTACAGGTAAGAAAAAAAAAAAAGTACTAAAATAGAAGGAAATCAAGGACAAGTACGAGCACAAACCAAATACAGGATTTGAACCCATAGTGAACAATTTCTATAGACTAGGGTAGGATATGAGGAAGGAAGGATGTAAGTGAGGAAGATTTTGAATAGATTTTAAAGGCAGCATGAAAAAGTCTGGTCAATGACAAAGTGTCATATCAATGTTCAGTGAAGCACCAGCACAACTTCCAGTTCCATTTAGGTGCAGCACCCAAAAGTCAAAATGATGCCAANTTCTCTTGTGCACAATGAAGAGGAAACTGAAAGGAATCACTGCACTAAATACACAGTAAGAATCTCATCAGCAAACTGGTAATTCCATACCTTGTGTCTAAACCCAGTGGTCTGTAAAGGACTATGAAGCTTCTCTGGTGTGCAGGGAAGGTGCTGACAGAGGTTGGCATCAGCCCTTCAGCTGAGGCTCCAGACATCTCAGACCCCCATGTCCTGATCTCACCAACAGCCAGGGAATTCATGTCCCTGTGCACCAGGTCCTGCTGCCCCACAGCAGCCTGGGGGCTCCTCTGGCAGGGCAAGCTGTAAGAATGCTTCAAAGCATTGACTCTCACATAAAATTTGTCACAGGCTTTAATAAAAATGAACAAAACTGTTGACTCATTAAGTAGATTTGGGATCTGATCTCAACCAAATAATTTAGGTTTCCTTCTGTTCATTCCTTCTGATTTTATGACATCAACACAGTATCATTCCAGTTTTTAATGTCTGCAGTNACAGCAAATTAAAACTAGGTACACTTTAGGGGAACACATCATCACTCCCCAGACCATACATCAGCAAACTATGCATTGGTTTTACTCAGCTGTAACATCATAACACTGTTGTCCTAAGTTCAGTTTTCCAGGTGACACTGTTATTTTCTGCTTCTAAAGGGTTATCTTTTTTTTTTTTTTTANCAGCAGCCTGGGGGCTCCTCTGGCAGGGCAAGCTGTAAGAATGCTTCAAAGCATTGACTCTCACATAAAATTTGTCACAGGCTTTAATAAAAATGAACAAAACTGTTGACTCATTAAGTAGATTTGGGATCTGATCTCAACCAAATAATTTAGGTTTCCTTCTGTTCATTCCTTCTGATTTTATGACATCAACACAGTATCATTCCAGTTTTTACTGTCTGCAGTCAGTCAAGAGCAAATCTGGGAAGATTTTCTCTGTACAGAAGTGAATACTAGTATTGTGAAGTGTCCCTTTGCTCCATTTATATTTCAAAATTTATAAAAGGATCTATTGCACCTTTCAGGCACCATTTTCCATGCCCTGCAATTCACTGTTAACAAAGACTGTTGAGAAAAAAGGGATGTCTAGAAGACTTCAAGACACCATCCCCCCAAACCTTTGATGTTTAAAATGGTCCATGATATTTTTTTGAAACTATTTCTGTCAGTAGAGGAAGACTTGCATTTGCTTGGAAAGAAAAATCCATCATTCTTTAAGGAGCAGGGTTATTTACAGAACATGAACACTATTAAAGTAACTTGGGCGTCCATATAAGTCACTCCTGACCACAACTGTTGGAAGGAAAAAACCAAAAAAAACCAAAAAACCAAACAAAACTCCAAACTATTGTGCTGCAATCAGATACAAGAAAGAAAACTGAAAATTACCAAGGCAGCTGTTTTAATAAAAAATTCCATCCACAGTCAACTGGTCTCATGCTGTTCAACAGTTAAGATAAGTTGCAGTGAGAACATGTATCTGCTATATATATTATTTTCAATCACACATGAACATGTCCACATAGAGCCAAGAAAAAAGCTCAAAGGCACCATTAACAAAACCTGACATGATACTTTATCCTGCTAGAAGAGGGGCAGGTAGCTCATGAGTGCTGTAGTCATTGTAAAGGCAAAAAGCCTCAAAAATACCAAAAAAACCCACAAAAACCAAAACCCCTAACAACAACAAAACAAAGAACCCAAAACCAACAGAACCAGAGAAAACCCAGAATAATTCCTGAAAACAGAAACTGACTCCATACATATAACTCCATTGTCAGGAAAAAAAATTTTCTAGAGGAAAATGCACTCATTCCAATTCACAGTAAGCAACAAGGGCAGGAAAGTGCCTGTCATTACTCTGGCTAAAATGAAATACTTTTTCTGCCCAAAATCCTGTGAATGCACACCACATGAACAGATGTACAAACAAAACCTGTGCTTATCTCCCAGAGTTTTAATTTTTCAGCAACTGCAAATGGCTCCAACTTCAGTTTATGCAAGGTTGTGACAAGCTGAAACTATGAGAAATTGGGAAAAAAAGAAAACTTATTCACAGTAAAATCTCTGACACAGTGAGCATTAATTTGCATTTTAGCAGAAATTCATCATCTGGCCATATCACAGATATCCCCCACGCACAGTCTCTCTCTTCTCTTTGCTCTTGGCTGGGTATCTTTAGGTCAGAATTTTGAAAAAAAAAAAAACTTAAAAGGAAGCATTTGCGAGGGTTGTATTAAATGGAAAGAGTGAAGAGAAAGCTGTGGCTGGAATCAGATTTTCCATATGATCCCTGCATATATGGCTTGAATCCCAAAAGGTCCCTGAGCAAACATGATGTCTTTTCACTATGCAACTCTTTGGTAGAGTTTGAAAAGGCAAAGACTGAACACTCAGTGCAAGGATTATCAAGGGCTCTTCAAAAATCACAGGCAAGTGCTGCACATCCTGACAGCAACACTTACCTGAGAAGGCTGATAGAAAACACAGACCAAAATTTGATTAAAAGAATAAATTTTGCACATTTGTCAAAGTTGTCCCTCCTACACTTTCTCTCTTATTTGTTTTGTCAGAAAAGTGAGTAGTTCTACAGTAGTTTTAATGCTTTCTTCACTAAAATAATTCCTATTGCTTTTGGTACAATTCCAGCAAATTCCACAGCTGGGGGGAAAAAAAAAATCAAAGAACTTGCTTTTGATCCAATATTTATTTCATGAAAGGAAATACCCTTTCATCACAACACAGACATTGTTTTCTATGTACCTTATTTGGCATCCAGTCAACTCTTGGCACTTTATCCAGAAGTACCAAATTTCAATAAATACCAAGTCAACCTCATTAAACATAAACAAAGATAAGCACATCATAATTACAGTAATGCCAGTAAAAAGCCACCCCCAACGGACATTTAAGGGCATTATTTGGTAGAAGAGACTGATTAAAATGCAAACTTTCAGAATTTTAAAATCAAAATCAGTCACTCTTCTAGAAGACCATACTTCTGTTGAACTACAAATTATAGAGCTGACTAAAGAAACCAGAGTGAAATTCTCTGCCTCATGCTGTGGAAGAGTTTAATCACCATGTTTCCTCCTAGCTCTGTGCGCTATGAATTTATGAATTCCAGGTAAGTTAAGCATGCTTTACAGACCCTGGAAGAGACTGGAATGCTTGCCAGGTACTGTCCCTAATATCTGAAACCAGCTGAAGGCCAGGCAGTTGCTGTACCCATCTCAGAAGTTTCACACACAAAGGTATCAGACAGAAAGAGCAGGCTGAATTCGAGCAGACAGCAATCTAAGAATCCTGCTAAATTAGACTTGGACATCTCTGTACCTGACTTTACAAGAATCTTCCTGCTAAACATTGCCCAAAAGGTGAATTCAGCTCTGAACATTTATTCACATCAACAGTCCTGCTGGGATGTTATGAAGCAATAAAGCACTTGTGCTTTTGTGCTATTGTTAAATGCAATTGTGCAGCACACTCAGAGCAGGCTGACTCATTTATTGACTGTATTTTGCCATAGTTACCTAGCAAAATGAGCTACAGGAAAGCAAGTATTTATTCTGATGCTGTAGGAAACCCAGGCGGGTAATATGCAATATTGATGAATTAGACTAAGAAGAGAATTACATGAGGACACAGGAAGTTGCTTTGAGAAGATCTGCGGGGAAAAAACCAAAATCAAGCCTGCTAGGGAGTTTTTCAAAGAACTGACCTTCACTGTTAACAAAGCAGAATAAACAACACTGAAAAACACAATTCTGGAAAAGCTCTGCAATTTACTAGGATTTTAATTTCTGTCACTTGGAGCAACTTTGCCAGAAAAGCTTAAAAAAAAAACTTTAAAAATAAACTAGTTTGCAACCCACTGTGAAGAACAACTTATCTAGGTCTCCTATTTTCAACTATGATGTACATTCCCACATGTGAGAAAAGCACTGTGGATTTCTTTTTTCTGTATCAGTTTGCTGTTATTGGTTCTGTGTAGATTAACATGTTTCCATCTCTCAGTGCTCAGCTAGGTTATCTAGTTTCTTTCTCCAAGTTAGTTAGACTGTTACTCATGGGCTTTTTTCATACAAGAGCAGCAAGCAATGCAAGTTCAGCAATACAAGCACTCTGCAGGTGAGATTCATATTATTGGCACCATTAGCAAAAGGTGACACATTACACATGACAGTGCAGTGCCACTGGAAAAAGTTTTTTATTTCAGCGAGTCAGTTAAGTGCTCTGCAGAAATCAAGTGATCTCCACCTGAAGAAAGGGCACATCACCTTCACCTACCAGGCAGCTTCGAGAAAAAAATTGCCAAAAGTATGGTCTGAAGCCAGTGGTAGAAGATGTGTTGGAACAGAAAGTTACAGCTAAAAGTCACACAAGGTTTCCAGGTGCAGCACTTCACCAACATAGCTGCAGAACTTCCACACTACAACTTCAGCAGCCAGGTCAGACCGAACAGAGCTGCCTACCCCACTCTGTGCAGGCACACATATGGAATCCTAAAAAAATAATTATTTCAGAGTAGAAAAACAGGAAGCTAGTGAAAGCTGAGAAAAATCATTAAGCCACACAGATTCAGTCCCCCATGTTACGCTGTTTCTTGGAAAGTTACAAGGACTATCTGGAAAATTCTACAGCATGTTCAAGAAGTATGGCTATAGGTATCAAACCAGCCTGTGCTGCTCCAGAGAGACCTGGCAAAAGGCTTGCATAGAAACACAAACACCAGGACACCACTGCAGCAGTCAACTCCAATTATTTACAGGAAAGAAGAGAGTGTCCCTGCTTCAAGAACTTACTTCCATTCTCCTAATAGCTACTGGTTCACTGATCACAGCTTGTGAAACAGCTTGCTTTTCAGCTTATAGCCAGAATGCAACTCAACTAGGGGTAATGTAAGATTTCATATGAAAAGCTACAGCAATGACAATATGGGCAAAGTTTCTGTCTCCCATTTATTTCCATCCTCACTGCTGACATGGAGGTTAGAGCTTCCCCAGGGGCTCTGGACATCAGGTCAAGGTCTGCTGGGTAAGCAGGAGCACGCATTTGCCTAGAAACTGCATAACAGATCAGGAGAAAAAAATAAAAATATCTAGTGAGCCTCTTCATCCTCCAGATTCCCTTCAAAGACCCCCAGCCTTTTGGAAGAAAGAGAACTGCTCTCAGCCTTTCAAAACACCAGGACAGTACCAGTGCCACCATGCTCACTTTTTGCTGACCTCCAAGCCCTTCCAGCAGCTGGTTGACCATTTGCTCCTCCTGACCCCGAGAGCTCCACAGACAGGTTTTCTTTTTGTTACTATTATTACTGCCGCCATCCTAACAGGCCTTCCAAATTTGTGCCTTCTGTGCAAAAGACAAGTATTGAAACAGTAAAATTTAGAGATGAAATGGAGCCATCATGGTTGCTATGGTCCCCTTAAAGACTTAATTTGCTCCCCAGTTTCTTATCATTTAGATGGTTAAAAAGTTGAAGACAATGGCCAGGTCCTTACCTCATGCAGAACGCAGCATAAAAAGCCTCTGAGGATAATTGTGGATTCTTCACTACTATTAAAAACCAACTTACAAATATATACTTTACTACACAGCTCAGGCTCTCCAGCATCTCAAAACAGCAGCTGAAACTGAAGGCTGTTATTTCTCAGACTGTCTTTCCTTTCTTGACTGTTTTTTCACTATAAGCACACCATCCTTTCCTCCCAAAAGCATCCTACAACCATCCTGCACTGGCATTTAATATTTGATGATGGGTGTCCAGTGAGTGGCATGTATGCAAAAGATAACCAAGACAACAAATAATTAGCAGGTTTTGGCTGGCTGAATGCCTCCTACAAAGAAAACAGCAATTCATCTCCTCACAAGAGACAAAGGAAAAGACTGAAGAAGCTCTAAGACATCTTGCATTAAACCATTATATTCCTCCCCTGCGGTGTAATTGCTTATTTAAACACATTAAGGGAACTAAGAGTTTCTGTGCAGTAAACAGAGGCAGTGCCCCACGCCCCCTCCCTTTTCACTCAGCTTTAAAATCAACTCAAATAATGCAAAAGTAATTGGAGTGATAAGTCAGAGCTATGTTTTATTTCTTTTTCAAATTAAACAGTTTCAGCTTTAACTGGTGACAAAAACTGGATTGGATTTTTCAATTTCCTAGATTGTCATCAATTGCTTTTTTCACTGTTGCACCCTCTCTGAGCTTCCTTCATTTTGCCTGGACATGATTGAAAATTAACTGGAACACAAAATGGAAATGTTCCTCCTCTCTATTAGGAACATCTGCCAGTGTTAGTTGGAAGTCTGCATTCCCTCTCTGCCTGTCATCCCCTCATACTGAAAGTGGAGACAAAAATGCTTTCATTTCCATCTCAGGCAGGAACACAGCCCTTCTGTGCAGCTGCAAATCCCTCATCTCCCGTCACCCTACTGCACAGCAAAGATGGATAAACCCATTCCCAAATGCTAGTGGCTCATGGAACCAAGAGAGGGAGAACATTTGTGAGTTAAGCTGGTCTTTTACAAACCCATGCCAGAAACACCAGCAGAAAACCACAAAACTGACTAAAAAGCACAGGATCCCATCTTCTTCCCATTCTGGAGCCCCAAACCCAGTGTGACCGCACAGGGACATAGCGGGATTGAGCTGGGAGGGAAGTGTACCTCTAACACTGAATATTCCTGAAATTCTGCCTGCACTGCCCAGCTCAATTTATGGAATAAGTGGATGCAAACAGCTGGGCCCTTCCAAGGCTAGCCACCACAAGTGCAGGAAGCACCTTTGGGAGGCAGCCACTCCTGCTGAGAGCTGCCCTGCCAGCCCTCCCCACCTCACACCAGCGCCTCAGAGAGCCCCAGCAAGGTCTGCAGCTCAGACTTGGCAATTCCTGTTCCTCAGCAGCCTTCACGCCTACAGCATCATGTGCTTCTGGGTTCTGGCTCGTCAGCACTCGGGGACTGCTCTGAAGCCACATGTGGCTCGAGAGAGGAGCCACTTTCCCTGAACAGGAAGGCTGAGATTAGCTTCCTGCACCCCAAATGCCTTCCTCCCAGATTGAATAGCACACTCTGAGGCATGGCCATGGAAAAAGAGGCCAAGCTGCTATTTAAGCTCTCAAACCTCTTCTAGGAACTGCACTGAAAAACAGTGCCTTTGAGGGAAGAGAGGTGTTACATCAAGACTTCATTGAAATTGTGTGCAATACTGGAGAGCAACGAACCGGAAGAAGTGAGGCAGAGGAGCGAGAAGATGGGCAAATTGTTACTGAATACATAAACACTGCCAAGTATTAATCAAGGGTGTTTCTCCCTATATCAAGTTCATGGCATACAGAACAACATAGTGTGAAAGTTTTCACACTAAATGCTCTTCATATCAAGAGAGAGCAGCAGATTCTGCTTCCGGTGAGCAGGGTCTTCTTTGAAGCCCTTGCATCTGAC
This sequence comes from Horornis vulcanius, assembly GCA_013401035.1. Lineage (NCBI taxonomy): Eukaryota > Metazoa > Chordata > Aves > Passeriformes > Scotocercidae > Horornis > Horornis vulcanius. The sequence goes on from VZUA01086912.1 coordinate 15,766, forward strand.
AAATTATCAGTCAGAGAGAACAAAATTACTTTCCATCCTCTCCTGTATTTTCACGCTTACACATCTCCAGAGAAAGCCAGTCATTTCCAAAGTGTTTCCAGTGTTAATATGCCCAATTCTTTTAAATAAGAAAATACATATGTATTAGTCACATAAAAAGCTTCAAAACTATATATAAAATCTGCAAAATCTACAGCAATCCATGCTTATTAGCACATCTGTGCCAATTTAAGTGGATGCCATTGATTTAGCTCATCAGATAAACGTGTTTACCATCAGCTATGTTTCTCCCATACTTCCAGTATAAAATTCCATGACAGATACACGATGCAGAGTCTTAAAAAGGACAAAACAAGCATTGATGACTTGTCATCAGTGATTTCATGCAGAAGCTTCCAGTCCTAAGTCCCTATTTGCATAAATTCAAACTCATGAATAAAGGAGTTCTAAGAGTAACTACCTCAGTAATCAGTTTTTTCCACCACTGCCATTTTTCAGCAGCAAAATAGACCTATTTCACCCAGATCCTGAGGAAAATGTGCTCATTATCTCATGCATCTGAGGAGATGAGCACAGATTATCCTGAAGTTGGTTTAATTATGTTACTTTTCCCCTTAAAAATTCCATTGAAAGTGAAAGGAAAATGCAAAGGGGAAGGAGTGTGCTGAACAAATTGAGGAGTTTGACATTTTTTTTGTTTTCTTCCTCTCTGAATAGATCACCCTCTAGCATTTCCAGATTGATCCAGGCTTAATCCCATCAGTGCCACTGTCTTACCAACGGTGGAACCCACAAGAGAAGACAACAAAGGCAAAACCAGGCAGTATGAATTCAAGTATTAACCTGCCATAGCAGGGATATAGCAAGGTAACTAAATACACCCTGAGCACACGCAGCAGCTTTTTTTGGCTGCTAATCCGGAGATGGTGTCAGTTTTTGATAGCTCATGCTATGAAACACATCAGTCTTCTTCCTAGCTGGCCTCACTCTGTGTAGCTGCAGTTAGATAACAGCCAGAAATGCCCCTGACCAGCTGTCTTTCCACTCTGTTCATGCTTTCACTTACCCAACTCAGTCTGTTTATTGCAGACTTCAGTGGATCAAAATGGTGACATCAAAATTATAAGGGGTTTGCTAATGCTAAAAGTGAAAAGTGTATTCTTGCTGTAGTACCCTTACACAATCAACTACTTTCAGAGTATACTCTTGCAACCCTACTGAAGAAAAACCATTTTGGAAAATTGTTTTACATTTTATCTTCAGGTCAGTAAACTGCATTAAAAACATTGGACTAAGATCTCCCGTGCAGGAAACAACTTCACTACAAGCCCTGAAACACATCACCTACAATTTTGTGTACTGCCTTTCAAGCTGCCAATCATGAAGCTTTGCTGCAGGTTGGTTATATTGTGTATGAAAGTGGTTCAAAAGTTACAGCACAAGACTACAAATTGATCCTCCTTGGGTTTATTCCCAGCTCTATTTGTGGTTGGCAGTGAAACAAGGAGTACTACAGCAACTCCAAACTACCCGAGGCTTTGAGGACAGAGACCAAGCAAGGTACTCAAAACTGTGGAGCACTGGGAATTGCAGAAAAAACTGATTTTAGCTCTCCTGGCTCTTTGTTACTGTGTAAGTCTCAGTCAGGCAATGCAGGTTAAGTTCAACACATTGAAACGTGCCCTGTGCTGCAGCAGTACAGGGACATTTCACGAGGCTGCGGTGGACAATCAGTAAATCCCATGCATGATGTGTACTGCTCAGGAAGGTAGCAAGCAGCATCCTGTATTTCACATTAAGGTAGATAGGATGAAAATTTGTTAGTCATTTATAAACCTTGGTTTGTGCTGCCCACTGCTTTGCCTCTCTGTTTTGACTGCAAACTGGACAGTTTTTATTGCTATCACATCATCTCTAAGCTTCCTCTTGCTGATCAGAGCCCTCTTGTCACTCCTGTATTCCCCTGATTCTCAAACCCTGCCTATGCCCTGCTACTTTAGACTTCCTGTGTTCTGTTCCATTGTCATTTTTCCTTCCTCTGTTCTCCTAGGAAATCTGCCATATTTCCATTTCTGTGCCCTATCACCTCTGTCTGACATTCCAATTCTGCAAACACAGATTTGTGCTAGGAGACTCAAGATGGCAAGTTGGCTTGTTCAAATCTGTGATATTTAAGCTCTTATTCAACAAATAACCAAGTCAGTTCTTTTTCACTTTGATGTTAGCTGCTTTTGCTATCATTACTGCATTTGGCAACTAAAATAAAATCCTTTGCTGAATTTGCTAAAAAGTAAAATGACAGAAGTAGTGCCATGGATCCATTCAGAAGAACAGATTTTAATAATATTAATTCAGCAATACTAAATATGCTTATTTCTGCAGAGGCAATAATGCCATATATACCATATCATCAGAAAAAATTTATGCAACTATTTATCCAATGTACAGCAACTGTATTTGAAAGGGCTGTTTCAGCCTGATTACAGATGCATTTTGAATTTGACAAGTAATTCAGCTGGAAAAATAATCATCATGCCATACTGACATGCTCTTCTTGCCTTGTCTGCCGTTGGCCTTACAGCTCCATGTCCTACTTGTGTGGATTTGAGAAAGGCAAGTACTCATTTTCCTCTCTGTGAAGGGATGTGAACCCCCACATCTCCCAGTCACCAACCAAAAGCTTCAAATCTCTGTCCCAAATCAGCAGATTGTGGATTAGGTACAGAATTCTAACACTGACTTGAGGTGAGCTCCTTCTGAGATATGTTGTGAGGATTATTCTGTTTTGTGAAAAACTTTTCAATGTGGTGTGGGGAACGATGAGGGGGGGAGATGTCATTTGACTTAGGGAACCCAGAATAGAATGGAGAATCCCTATCATGTTATGTGGAAGGAATTATCATGTGCTCATACCAACAGGCTACCAAACATTGATGAATATATGCTCAGGTTGTTTTTTGGGTGGTTTTGTTTTGTTTTTGTCCTATACATGTTTCTGTGCTCATCCCTTCCAGGGAAGCAAATGTTCCTCAGCAGATTTATAAGACCCCAGTCACACCCTGCACTGGCATGTCTGGAGGCAGACTAATCAGCTCTGCTTCCTGCCTGCGGCACATGAGGTCACCCCTTCCAGCCCTGCAGTCACACTGGGCACCTCGGACAGGCAGCAAGGAGGGCAAAGCTGCTCTGCTCCACTCAATCTATATTAAGGGGCTTACACTGCAAAGCAAAGGAAGTGCTGAAAGAGGATACAAATAGATTAATATTACAGCTCGCAAGCAATCCCAGGAAATTAAAAACAGTCTGCCTGAACAACACAGACTGATGTGCTACAGGCATCCTCCTCCCCAGCTCTCACCATAGTAACCAGATAGCCAAACTGGCTGTGTCTGTTAGCTTGGGCATTTATAGCTGAGAACATTTTCCTCCATTTCTGTAACACATAATTTGTAGTTGGGCAAAAGACTTCAAACAGCTGAAAAATAATGATCAAAACCTACAGGAAATGTCCTCTTTTTTAAATATATCTAAAGAGCAAAGGGAGAGAGAAAGTTAAGAGCTCTGTAACATGGCTTCTTCACACAATAAAACCTTATCGCTATAGAGATAGGTTAAAAAACAGGATATATATACCCCTCTGAACATTATAGGTCTTGTATTCCATCACACATCACAGATATTTTGTATTTGTGTGCAATGAGATTTTTTTGGAAGCTATTAATTCTAGCAAAAACACTTGTCTATATTTAGGTATTATACTGAAATAGTATTTTCCCCAAAGTTCTTATACTTGAAATGTACATAAATAATCAACAGCTAGTAGCCAAAACAAACAAACAGATAAATTACAATGAATACACAAGTAATTACACAAGTAGTGTTTTTTTAAATTATTCTTTTCAAGCTTTATGGTAAGTTTTCAATATAGAGCAAGCTGAGCAGATAAGAATGGTAACTGCTGTGTTTATGCTCTGTGGTGAACATACTCCTTTAAGCTCACTCTGGAAGGTCAGGCTTCAATCACACCCTCCAGCTTGCATCTTTCCGGCAGCTCACACAGATTATTTTGCTGATACCACCATGTCAAAGGGACCAGGCTTCCATCTGTACATTCCCCTAATATACTTCAAATTCCTAAAAAAACCCTTGCTCTATTTTTCATTTGCAGTTCTTCAGTTGTACTAAAGTTAGCCAAAGTGAGGACACACACAAGTAGCTGTACACCAACCCCCTGCTACAGAGCACAGAAAAGATCATTCAGGATCATCCTCTCGGTGTCATGTCAGAGGAGGGAAAGAAGCCCCAGGGACCCACCATCAAGACCTCCTGGCTATTCCAGGAGATGAGAACATTTGCAGGCTACAAATCCCATGCTGAGGCTTCAGACCCATGCCAAACCCCTCTGGCCACACCTTGCCTCCAGCACCGTGGCCCTGCACAGGTCTGCACATTTGCATAAGGGATTACTGAGGTCCAGCTGATACATTCCACAGTTAGAGAGATTTTTTATACACCTGGGGTTTGATTCCTACATTTCAACTGCAATAGAATGTACCTTCCTTGCTTCCCCGTGAGCACGCAGATCTCATTTCTCACAACGTAATTCATCACAAAAAGAGGCTGCCAGCACTGCCATTTTGTGCTGTCTGCCACCCAAGATTTTGCTGAGATAGCCATTAGTGCTAATGCTTATCCTGGCAATGGATCACTCTACTGAATAGATTTGCTTGCTGTAATTATTTGAATTACTTAAAATTAGTGAAGTGCCAATCATTTGTTCAGCAGGGAGGAGATGCATACATTTTCTAGCAATAATCAACACCAAGTTGTCATAGTCAACCAAAATGGATCCCTGTCCTTAAATTCCTCTTAGGGTTACAAAATGTTTTAAATTAAAAGCCACTTGGGGCTTAGTTAAGTACTCATCTGAGAAAAGTTATGAAGAACTCTTATGAGACAGAATGAATATACAGCAATTCTAAACACGGACATGCAAGTACAGTGACTCACATAATTCCCCAAAACTACCATAAACTCACTGAGCACTATTTAGGTATTCAACAAACCATTGGAATATACTAAAAATATAACAGCTGGAAAGAGCAACTGAGTTGTGCACTTTGGTTACCACCTCTGAGCCTGCAGTGCCTCAGACGCACACCCCTGTCCCTGGGAGGCAACGGAAGTGCTGGAGATCAGTCAAAAATGTAAATCCTCACCGGATGAGGATGTAAATCCGACCAGCTGAGTGCAAACTCACTGTTGTTATGCACCCTCATATCATGTTTACAAGTCATAAGAGGTCCTGGCTGTAAGCAAGCTACTATTTTCTGAGGGTTTAGAGAACCAAAAAGCTGCAAGGGAAACCCCACAAGATTTCTCAGCACTCAGGGAGTGGTGTTCTCTATTCATGGCTGAATTTCACTTTTAACTTTAACAGACAGTTCAGAAATGAAGGTACATAAATACTGCAGCAAAATAGTTGTAAAGAGTTTTACTGCCCCTATTAATTTCCACTGAATAGGACTATAAAAAGGAAATTAAAGTAAAGTTACAGTGATTGTTGAACAACCACCATACACACATATTTTCATTTCCAGATATTTTTACTTTACAAACAATTATGGTTTGCCTTGAAATGCTTCACCCTCTCAGGACCTTACCTCTGCTTTTATGAGTTCTTGTTTCTTGACAGCCCCACCATCAGGGCACCAAACACCAGTACTGACATGCAAACCCTTGTGTGCCTGGTAGATTTGGTAACTGTTTATACCCACTCTGAATGGCTGCAAAGGAAATGAACGGCAAATTTGGGTTTGGAAGCAGCATGTATCCACTTTTCACTGCCATAAATATAGATGACAGAGAGACGACGACGTGTCAGGTATAGACGATAACCCACTTTCAAGGCAGATGCCCCAAATCTCCTCCCCTTCTGCTCCCTCCCCAAATCACTGACAACATTCTTCTCAACGTTGATTTTTTTGCAAGGACAGGCTTGTAACAGCTTCTGTTCAATTTAGATGAAGTGTGAAGGTCCCACAAAACCTCAAACCCCCCAAAACTGCAAAAGCTTCAAACACTAACACTGAAGCAGGAAGCAGCCTCAGTGGCAGAAATATAAAGCTATTATAGATAATAATTTAAGTTCATTCTGCAAACTGTGCATGTTACATTCATCAGAAATGTAATGGTAGTCACATTTCTGCAACGGAATAATGGCATCTACCCAAGGTTTGGATTAGGTAATGCTTCTGTACAGGTAACAATGCAGAGGACTCAGTTCTTCTATACTTTCCTCACAATCCAGTGATTTCCATGAACAATATCCTTCTGAAGCAAAGTTTAAAAGCCAGGTGCCTACTCCATCCAGTCCTTGTTCTGAGGTTTTGGGGGGGTGGTGTTTTATTTTGATTTTTTTTTTTTTTTCCAAGAAAGCAAAACACGGACAGATTGCCCATGCCTCCTGCTGAATCACAGAATAGCAGCTCAGGATTTCTTTTATCCTTGGTGGTTTATATGCTGGACATGTGTTCCTGGTTAGGTATAAACACTCATTTTTCCTTTGAATTATTTGATAAAGTACTAAGAATGACGTGTTTATTTGCATCATACTATCAAAATGGAAACCTGACCTTAGAAGAAGTGTATAACAATATTAAGTGAATAAGATGACATTTCTCTTTTGGACCACTTCAATTTCTGCATTAGTGACTAAATCCAAGCAGTGTACAATATGAATCAAGATATTATTAATTCTGCCATGAATTAATATGCATTAGCTTAATGAAAAAATCTAAAGGTCATTTAAAAATCCCACTAGGGTGTTCATTTTCCAAGGATAAAATTAATCAGACTACATAAAATTTCAAGACAGTCTCAATCCTATAACAATTGTTTTCATCTCTTCACAGCATCAGTTTAGGCACGAGGGTTGAGGAGTTGGTAACACTTCACATGGCTATTCTGCATATTAGCTGTAAGGAAGCAGGAATTCTGACCAGGAAAAAAAATCAGGATTTCTCTATATGATGCCTTTAAGAGGATCTCCACAAGGCCCAAGTTGCCCTGCAGAGTCCATCACGCTCCACTATCAGCACTTCACCACTACCTCAAGCCTCAAAAGTAATGGAAAATTCCTCAAACATTTCAACACAGCATCACTTTTACACCTTGTCAGCTGTAACTAACCCAGCACTCACTTAAAATATTGGGGTAAAGACCACAGTGCACTAAAGGTTCAATTTGCATTCTCCTGAACGCTGACAGCCCTTACCATGCCCAGGATAAACCACACACTCACGTGCAGCTGTCACTAATGCAGCATCCAGACGTTATTTACTCAGAAAACATGTGAAAATAATACAAAAAGCCTCTCACTTCTGAACAGTCCTAAAATGAAGTGGCCACTTACATTGTGGCCCCTAATTAACCCACAGAACCAATTGCGTTTTTTTCTTTACAGTTCCATTTCAATATACATTCAGCACCATGATTATAAAGAGGGAACAGTTCAGATTGCAATACATAGGATAGATTTTTTAAAATGTATTTCATATGCTAAATACCCAGGTCTCCAAGGTGCTATTCCTCTCTGCTGAAATGCACACCTCAGTGATGAGATGAACTGTGAAACACTTGCAAAATCTCATGTAACGGTGGTGAAATACTTTTTAAAGAATGGCTCAAATTTCTGAAGAGAAAAATCAAGCCAACACTATGATTATTTCAGCCTCTATCCTGTGCATGACCAGCTCTCTGCAACAGGGACCTAGATTGAGTTCATGAGAGTATGACTGCTACAGCCAAGTAAGGGAAGAGCTACTCCAGGGATAGATGCTGCTGTGAGAAGAGGATTTGTCAGAACATTCCATCATTCTCTTCCCAACCAACTGAGCAGAGATATTGCTTAGCTCCAGATGGACATATCACACATTTTCAGAAATAAAGACAAAGCAAAAATATGTTCCAAATAACTTTCTCTCCCCTTCTCCCTCTCTAATTATAAACCTGTTCCTAGTTTTGTGGGATTCATCTCATCGTGCACCCTGCAGTATGCCTATCACTATGAATGGCAAAGAATTGCATCATGGCATTGTTAATAGTCATTCACAGAAGTGTGCTGTAATGCATTTAAAAAAACCCTCACAGGCTAAGTCGGGCCAAACAAGTAGCCTGATTTTAAAACTGCTGAACAGACAAGCAACTCCCACTCTTCAGTGGAGCTGCTGAGCGCTCAACACTTGAGAACTGGAGCACTCTGTAATCTCTGCTCCTAGTTTGCCTTCTGAAAATTCTGGCTTTAGACAAAAAGTCTAGTCAATATTAATCCTTGACATATGAGTAAAATAGAGTCAGGACTACTCCTAGACTAGTTCTGGAGCTTTGACAGGAAATGTGCTGGCAGGTGTAAGGGGCAAAGATCTGGGTGCTCA
>VZUA01086915.1:735-11407 GCA_013401035.1 Horornis vulcanius
TATCTGTGAACTTTTTTACAGACTACCTAGAATTCATCAGTTTGTTTGCATTGTGGTAAGATAGAGAAATCTTTCTTAATGCCCTTGTACTGGCTAGCACAAAGCTAAAAATCTTACATGGTTGTAGCAGGCAGTTGAAGAGCACTGCTTTCTTCCTATTATGGAAAATAGTGAGCAGCTTTTAGCAGGAGGTGTGGGTCTGTCATGTAAACATAAGGAGAGCTTCACTACCAGCTCTGTGTAGTACATACACACAGCAACAAGGGGACAAAACCACACTGACTGTTGAAGGAATACAGTTTGTACTCCCCAAAATGCAGCAGCTGCTCCAGTCTAGTACAAAAGAACATTTTGAATCTGCATTTGTTAATCTGCACACCTAATCCTGGCAATCTGCCTGCCTTTATCAGCATGGAACACACTGTGTGTCGTCACAGTAGATGTATCATACATAACAAAATCTTTGTTCTTATAAACTCTATGGAATTTAACATTATGAGATTTTCTTTTCCTGAGGTTGAATGAACAAAATATCTTCAGGTCTCCATAGTATATCTATTCTTCTTGTGTGACAGTTCAGGAAATGCTGTAAATAGCAACGTATGTCCATTGTTTGTAGGAACTGGTAGGTTTATATTAACTACTAGAAATTGTATTACCTTGGAGATATGCATGTCCAAATCAAAGCCAAATCCAGTAGAATTTGTCCTATGTAAATAAAACAAGATTTACATTAAAAGATTATCTGATAACTTGTTGAATAGGTTAGGTTTTAAATTGACTAGAATACTGCTCTGAAGGAAACTGACTGTCTAGTATAAATACAGATGATGTTCAGGTTTCCTTCATGTATCAGGTCATGAGGAAGGATGTCTCCCAGTATTTTTCTTTGCCTTCCCAAACCATGAATCTAAGACCAGTGGAAAAATTAGTAAAGTGTATGTGTAGAAAGAAATCCTGCAGCTTTATGATTTTAGAATAATGGAAAAAGTTATCTTTAGCATAATTTATATAATCATGTAGCAGTAGCCAGAGATCCAAATCAGTCAGCTGTCAAGACTGATGACATCTCTCTAAAGCTGAAATGGTGAGAATTTTTATAAGATCTAAGTTGGGTGTTTGGAATACAATTTAGAAGACACAGCAGTCAGTACTTATGACATAAGTATATACAATGTGAAGTGTGTATTGAAATTCTTTTAACTGTTTGGTTTCATAAAGAAGTGGCAGGTTAAAAATATTATGGCCTTTAAAAGAAGAAAATTGTAAGAAAAGCAGAGAGAATATGTAGATATTGGGTAAGCATGTAGTGGGTCATCAGATTAATTTTACATTATGCAATTATATATATGAAATCTCATTACATAGGAACGTGTTTCTTAAATATGAAACTGATGTATCTGTTACATTATTAAAGGATACTCATATATTGAGGTAAATTGCAGTAAGTGGTATTTAGGCAACAAACCACTGTGGTAGGTGCCAATTAAGTGCTGTTGAAAAATAGATGGCATTTTCTCCCTGTTTGTCAACAGCATTTATTCAAAGGTGTAGTTATAGAAGTTGCACCACCTCACCCTCTTTTTACTGATGCTGGGCTGTTGACCTGCAAATTATGAATTAATTCCTGGGGTTCTGGGGGGGGGCTTTATTTTGTCATATCAGCTGTCAGAAGAACCCTACCATCAGAAAGAAATTGAAGGAAAAGGAGACTTTCTAAAATCTATCATGTAGCATCAACTCCTTAATTTCTACTGTGCCTATGTGAACATGAGCAGTTTATTCCCTTCCTGTTTGTAGCAGCTCTTTTATGTGTGGTCAGGAAACTTCTCTCAGGCCCTTTGTTTCCCAAACCTTCTCTTCATTCCAAACACCCTCCATTTGGTGGCTGTCTTTCTTGACAGGTTGTGCTGGAAACAGGACCCAGGGTTCCAGCTGATCTTGCCAAGGCCTGTAGGGCACACGGCTTGTGGGGTGTTTCGCTGAGCAAGGGCCTGCAGGTGACCCATGTGTGTGGCAGCTGCCTCTCCTGCAGTGACATTCATTGCATGCTCCTGTTCAGGTGGTGACAATCTCTAACCTCAGATTGTGCCTGCTGACCAGTGATTTACTTATGTGTTCTCTACTCCAGTGCAAAAGGTTAATACAGATTTTTTTCTGACTCTCTTCTCTGTCATATTAAGATTAATTTGAAACCGATTATACTCTGTTGCTGAAATAGGCTTTGGTGGAAAATACTCTGCACTTGATTTCCCTTCTTAAGGGCACTCTGTAAGGTAATAAACATTTGTAAAAGTTTCCTGGTCTATAACACAGAATTGTGTAAATCCCACTGGTATGTTTCTGGGGCATTGTTTTGCCAAGACAGCCAATTCACTTTGAAGCATGGACTGAAAAAAAAAAAAAAAAGTTTAGAGTGAATTACAGGACTGCCAGTTTACATCCTAATACTTAATAGGAAAACAATGAAATGGACAGAAGGTTGATGGAAAGAAAATTCTTTTCACAATTATGAATGTTTTTCTTTTATTTTTGGTTTTTTTCCTTACCCCTGTTCTTAACTTCCCTGCTCCCAGAAGCAAAACCGAATCATCTACTTACTTAGAAGTTCACTGTAAAGGCAGCTGTGTGTATGTGAGGTTAAAAATAGTAGTGTGACTGCCTATAGAAAGATTGTAAATTAATGAAGTTCTGTGTATCATTTTGTCAGGGAAGTCTCATAATTTCTGTGTTGATAATTCTTTATGGTAAGATCTATCTTATAAGGTAGATACCTGCAAAGGATGAACTTATTCCAGCTCCTGCTTTTAGCTTTTCTTCTGCAACAGGAAGAAATACAAAGAATACTGAACTTGCACAGTTGGGAAGTAGAATAGCATAGTAATACTGAAGTTGATAAAGAAATATGTATATGTGCTACCAAAGATCTGCTGGAGAGAAGTAAATCCTGATTTTTTCATACATATGTTGCATATGTATGAAAATTCTTCTTTTCCAGGTCAAAGCTTTGGGGGAAAAAAACCCCAATCCTCCTAAAGTACTATGTAGTTTCAACAACAGCAGCAAAAATTTGCCTCTATGCGCTGAGGAATTTATCTGGTTTTCCCAAGGCATTGGGAAACTCAGAACTTACATAATGGGCTACATGTACCTTGGTATTATTGGCTTGTACTGCTTATGGGGGAAGGAGAAGGATAATTTAGCCTTGCTTGTTCTAATAAGATCTAACTAATGTCCTAATGACTTAACACAATTATGCTCTCATATCTATGGCTGTAGTGTCAATTATTTTGGGTTCCTTTTCTTAAACAACTTTAAGCTTTCCTTTATTAGAGAAGGCAGTACCTTCCTGATTATTGTAGCTTGCTTTTTTTCAGCTAAGGTGGAAGTCCCTATTTCTGTGGGGCTTACTTACATCTCTTCTTGCCCTACTGAATTTAGAGGGAGAACTCCTGTAATAAATTAATTATTCCTGTAATTCATCATTTTCCCACAAATTTTGCCTTCTCGTTATACCTGATCAGTGATGAGTTTTCCTTCCAGGCCACTGGTAAAAACAGTTAGAGATGGTGAGCTGATAACTCATTCATGTGGCATTTCTTGAAAAATTCACCAATTCATTGCTGAGTCTATGCTCAGGGCTGCACTATAAATCAGTCTAATGTATCCAGCATTAAGAAGTCTCTTTATTCAGAATGTATTAGTATCAAGTTAGATGCCTTACGCTCATAATAAGTCTTGCACTTTTCACTTATATGTGAATTTAGAAAGTGGCTTTTGTTCTGTTAGTTTAAATTGGCATGTGTTCGCTTATCATACATAGATCAAGCTGCTTGTTGACTCTGAAATTATTTTACATGAATCAGAAGAAGCATTTGGGGCATTGGAATACTTTGTATTGTCTGTTGAGTCTCAAAAAAAATTCCATTTTTCCACGTCTTCTAATCTTTTGGAATATCCCCAGTGTTCTTAGATTTATTGAAAGAATAGCTCAATGTGTACAGATTACTCCTCTTTAATCCTTTTGTAGTTTTAAAAACATGGTATTTTTTTCTTTCACTGTTTGCTCCAGACTGAGATAAAGATTTAGGTTAAACATGAAATTGGCAGACTTGCAGATAATCCAAAGACTATCAAAAATTAATATATTTTCTAGAAGACTGAATTAGAACTCTTTTAAAAAGGGAAATACACGACTAGTGTCAGCTTCCAGATCAGTATGTTAACTCCTAGCAGAATTGAGATATTTCTCTGTAGGCCAGTATTTCCCACCCTTAAACACAACAAATGTCCTCAGTCATCAAAGAAAGGAGTTACAAGCTGGCTTTTTAAGGCTGAAACCTTGGACAGCAGTACAAAAGCTGTCAGCACTTAGGTGGTTTAAAAAGGTGCTGTGTTTAATGTAACTGCATGTCTCTCCTGCCACTTACATCACTTTTTCCCTGTACAAAGAAGCTCTTGGTTCATACTTACTTTTAGCTAATGTAAGCTGCGATCTTGATGACTAAATTAAGGATAAATCGTGTAAGACTGCTTTCATGTTATTCTAAAATATATTCTGTTTTGACCATATCGTCACTTTTGTTGTCTTGTCCAAATCATAGTCTTCTAAATGGTGGGTTGTGGTTTCTCGTGGTAGTTATTTTGTTGAAAAAAATACCTACCATTCTTCCAGTACAACCATTGACTAATTTTTCCTTTTGGTTTTCCTGATGGCATACACTGCTGATTTTTCAGTCTTTGCATTGCTTCTGTACCTTTCCCAAATCGTCTTTGAGAAGAATTTAAAATATCTGAATTTGCAAGTTTAATCCTAGTCCAATGACGTTTTGCTTTTGTCTTTTGTTCTACTTAGGGATGGCCTATATCTCTCTTCTGCTGGTTATTTATTTTACAAATTCTTTCTTGTACAAGTCCTTGCAAGCATATTGGAGATAGCTGCTGTACTAGAGGGGAGTGAGCCAAATTCACTCCTTTGCCAAAGGGAATGCTGAAGTGCAGACCAAATAGCTGTGGACTCTGATGAGCTTCCTTCCTGAGCCAGCACATACTGAGAATAGCTCAGGAGGCCTTCAGGATGTAGGTCTGAGAAAAAATGTGAGAGATTAGAGGGTTTAGGAGGGGAACTGGATCATTGAGGGGACTTAGAGTGATGGCTGGGTGAGAGAAGAAGCAAAGTTTCTCCAGAGACTGGAGCTCACAGTTCATCAGTTCACAAAGCATCGCTGATACAGAGCAACTTAACTTCTCCCCACTTCGCACCCTCTGGTTACTAAAATCACAGCCAAGTGCTTGGAGGTGTTTCCCCAAAGTGCTTCTGCTGTTCTGTCAAAAGGACATCATCAATCTGTGACAATCCCAATAAAGCAGAGTCTTCCAGATTTCTGTGTAGGCATGATGTGATAAACCCTTATTTCTGGGAATATCTTCTTCCAGAATGGAGATAATTTTTTTTTTCTCCCACAATATAACTCCCACCACTCCTCCTCTGCTTCTTGCAACAGCATCAGTATACATGGTGCTTTACAGATTAAAATAATACACTGTTAATTTGTTGGCAACTAGACATGCAATTATCTGCTACTTTTTTTGTCATAATTTCAAGGAGCAAAATAATGGATTGATGTTGGAGTAAGAAAATACTGAAGAAAAGTATGGGTATAATAATCAAACTTTTAATTGAACTTTCTGTATTATTTAACTTCTGTACTTGCTGCTGTGAAAAAACGTGTTACAGTAGACTTATATTTACAGAAACTTTTTGCACCCTTTCATATATTTCAGATGACTTTTTAGAGAATGCAATTAATTGCATTTACATAAGCAGTTTGAACATGATTATATATTGAAAGCTTAATGAGGTTTTGAGAAATTTTTGTAATTGGAAAATTTTTGAAATTGGAAAACTTGGTAGGTCACTTGTTTTTCCTTGTCATGAATGTCAGTATGCAGTACACAGTGCTTAAGGTAGGGCTGCTTACTATTTCAGTGAAATGTTTATTAAATTAATCAAATGCAGGATAATAAGTGGAGGCTGAGTGAGAAGACTATAAAATCAGGTCTATATATGTATCTATTAATTATTTATGTGAAAGAATTGTTTGCCGTTATCTCACCAAGCAGCATGTTTTATCTTAAGTATATAGCATTTTATTTGTAAATATTAATGCATTCAATACTAGAGAGTACATTCTTTATCAGTAATTAGAAGAGATTTTAAATTGTTTCACTCAGTGTCTTGTTGGAATACCAGAATGTTACAGCAAGTTTTAATGTTGGATCCGGGCAGCAGAGGGATGAAAAGGTCATAATATATATACAGAAAATATAAAGAACCGAACAGGACTTGTTAAGCAAATGCTGGTGTTTGTAATGGTTTATTTTTCTATAAAAATGATCTGTTTAAAAACTCAATTTTTAATACCAATATTAGTGTCTGTAGAAACGAAATTGTGGGTATTATCTATATATTTAACTGTGCATGAAAAGAAGTTTGAAAAAAATAACCGGCAGTGCCAAATACTGGAAAGCTAGGACAAAAGCCAAAGTGGCATTTTCATTTGCAGTCTTGGAACTCTGGCAAAAGCACGATGTTAGTCTCTAAATGTGACAACCTGTCTTGTTCATATCTCAAAGGGATAATGCTGTTTGAATGACTGATTCATTCTCATTAAGGCCCATTGCAAACATCATTTGCTGTATGCATTCAAAGCCACTCTGACATCTCAATCCTATAGATATATTGGTGTGTAAATATGTATATGTAAACAAACGTGAGAGTTACTGAGCCAGATCTACAGGAGGAGAAATAAGACATTTAGAATGTAGAGTTAAGATGAAGACAGCATTCAAAATAACTTTTATAGTCAGTCATTGATACAGCTCACATTGCCAAAAGATCTGTAGTTTATGTAAAGAGAATCCCAGTACAGACAGTTAGGGATTAATTCAAAAGTCGTTGCAAAGGTCACATTAATCAATGATGGAAGTATTTTAAAGAGTATCCAAGTAAAAGGTTTGAAGAATCATTATCATGCCTTTTCTTTGTTTTGCACAATTTCCTAGCTGTAGCTAGGTAGATCAGTGTGGGCTGCTGTGGTGTAGCTCTGGGAATGGGTGTCTGAGCAGCCCCCACGCTCCCAGGGCTCCTGCTCCAGCCGGCTGAGTGATGGAGCTGGGAGCACGCTTCCTGTTGGGTGGCTGCACATCCTGGCATGGCACAAGGAAGTTGCAGGCTATAATGAAAGGAAAGGAGTGAGGGATGTTCATGTTCTTCTTGTCTGTAGTTGCTGCTCTGGTTGAGCCTCTCTGTGCTTGTTTTTCAGCCATGCAAAACTGATTTTGTTTTGTCTTGGTTTTTCTTCAGTATGGGCAACTTGTATTAGACATTTACTTTGGTTTGGATTTGATAATGCCTTTTGAACTACCCAAATGATGTAGCAAGTGTTACAACATATATTCTTTGATGGCTAGTATTTGTTTTGCATCCAAGTGCAAAGAGTTCCAGACACAACAGAAAGGATGGGTACTAATGTGAATATTCATATTAGTTTATCCTAATAGTTTTTTGTATTTATCCTTTTTATTTTTCAGCAATAGGAACATAGAAAATTGTGTTTCTGAAATGAAACTTTATTTAAAGTGAGGATTACAGGTGCATGTGTAATTGTTCTCCATCAGTAATTCTAAGATTGTGAACTACTTCTTCACTCATGAGGTACCCCAGGTCTGTACCACACCTTTAATCTGTCACGGGGTAATAAAATTATGCATTAAATCAATATTTCCACTGTGCCTGCATTATATACACAGAGTACACATTATTTGCTGGAGCTAAAATAACACAGAGCTCTCTGTTCAGGGAGAAACCATGTGTACATTCTCCTGTAGGCTTGGCATTCCTCTAGCCTGGGTTCATTCTTGAGCCTTTACAGTACCTCTTGCCTTGCTTGATATGTGTCCATATGTATCCCACAAAGCACTTGAAATAAACACCATAATACATCTAAAAATAGCAACTGTTCTAAGTTTGAATAATTAACATTTCTAAGCAAAATGTTTAAGCAAATTATCTAAATCATGTTTTAAAGTACATTTTAAAATATTTACAAGTTTTCATGTTTAATATAAAGTTCTGCCCAGTCTTTCATATCTATAATGTGTACTGTAAGAATTTTCATTGGCAAATTGCTTACTGATTTGGGCTTGTCATAGGTCTGGATGATCAGGTAGATGCTGAAATGTATCCTGCCTGTTAGCTGTGACCAATACATGTCCTGTGATATTTCTTCTTCAATGAGAACTGCGTACCAGCTTTTCTAATAGTGCCCATTCCATCTTGTTCTATTACAATATTGACTTTTTGTTTTTCAAATACTACAGATTGACTTGCCTATGCCTACAGCCAGCTTTTTATGTTTGCTAAAATTTTCCTTTGGGTATTTCAGGTAACATAAATTACAGATACTGCCTGCAATTCTGAAATAACACACTTGAAGCCAGTGATTTTAAATTGATTGCTGAAACGTCCCATAATGTGTCTCACATGTAGTTCAGCCAAGTTTCTCAGTAATCGTCCTTACCCATTTACGGATTATGGGATTTCAGAGTTTGGATGCTTGAAAAGAAAGAACAGATGTCAGGCAATTTCTAATTTTAATGAGAAGGAGGTTTGGAAAAAACCCAAACAAACCACAGACATGAAACGCAAAGTAAAATAAGGCATTCAGAAATTAAGAAAAAAATGGAAAATAACAATTTCAGCTTTTGTTCGCTTTACTCAGTCCGCTCAGGAAAAACATCAGTTAAGTCCTTGCAGCAGTATCTCTCTAGAGATTTTGGCCTGGCTTGATGTCATTCCTCAATACTTACACCAACTTCTTTTTCACCTCATCAAAAAAAAAAAACCAAACCCAAAAAAACCCCAACAAAAACCCTGTTTTCTGTTCCTCCAAATGTTCAACAGCCAAACTGCCCAGCTGAGATTTTTGTTCTGCGGTTTTACACTTTTGGCCGATGAAACAATGCTGAGAATCAATGGAACTGCCTGAATCTTGCACAGGGCCTTCATTGATTCTTGCATGGCACTGTGAGTACTGCTGATGGGACTTCATGTTTGCAGCTGGTGGTCTCTGAATCCATTGTTGAAGGACAGCTATGAAATGCTTAGCAGCTCCTTCCCTCCATTCATCTTCCCTCTTCTTTGCAATTAACAAGGCGAGGTTCATTTTGCCAAAGGAAAGATTTCATCATGTGAAGGGCTTGTGTGGTTTCTGGACAGCATGCAATGACGTATCTTGTGCTTGTAGCACAATAATACTGTTGGTATTTATTGGTATTCTTGTAAGGAAAGAAAATACTTACAATCTAGTTATTGCTATCTTAAGTAATTATTTGGAAAATTAAAGGATAGGAGTTAGCAGTTTTTCCATTTCTGCCTTGTGATTTTGTCTTCAGCTGGTTTCTCTGTTCTGTTTCATTTATCACCGTGCTCTTTTACTCAGCTTGCCTTAGTTGGGGAGAATAGGAGGAGGGATATTTTGCCTAAGAAAATGGTTGTTTACTACAATGTGAATAGATTGCTGCTGCAGCTGACTTTACTGTTTCAAGAGCTACTAATTATGCAACACCTCCTGAAAAAATAACATTAAAAACCAAAAATGCATGAGGAATGAAAACATGATCGTGTGCTTTATTGTTTTAAACTTTAAAAAGACTTATGAACTGGCAGTTGTTTCATTACCAAAGAGAGGTGGAGGAAGGACACTTTCAAATTCATTTCCATGCCCTGAAAAGTGCAGATTCACAAACAGATACTTGTGAAGGATGAGAATGGGCACTGGTTTACCTTGCTTGCCAGTTAACTAAGAAGTAGCTTCTGGTTCACAGTCATCTCCTGTTCTATTTTAATTCTTTGGGTAAAACATTGTAATATTTTCTGTGCATAGGCTGCAGGCTAATTTCCCATTTCATTTTTCAAAAGAAAGGTTTTTTGATGAAATTGTACCTGAAGATGGTATCATATCGATAACTAGTTTTCATGCCTTTACCAAAGTAATTTTCAGGTAAAGCTTTAGTTACTGTGCCATGAACCTTCCCATTTCTGTGAAACGCTGATAGAAAGACAGTCCACTGCCTCATTGGTATGCTGCTTGAATTCCAGATTTTTTTTTTAAGTAGAGTGATAGTTGGCAACTGCAGTCCTTCTTGTAGATATCTTGTCCTCAGCACAATCCTTTTCTGGGTACCAATCTGCTCCTGTTGGTCTGCAGCAGTTCCTGATGCAGACAGGGCCTGAGTATGACCCTGTGCTTAGCAGAAGCTTATGATGGTGGAGACTACTGCCAGATGTCCTGCAAAAATCTGCTGCAGTAGATGAAGTGGACATCCTCGGGTCCAAGTAATCTATTAAAAAGGATTATTGGTACAGCATGATCTCTGTGAGAGCACACAGATTGCTCTTTCTTAAGAATAAAGTGCATTCCTTAGTACAGTTGCTTTGAATGATGAAAAAAACAGATCTTAAAGTTTGCAGGAAAGCAATTGTTTTCTGCCTGTGTGTGCATATGTATGAGTCTTTCTCTGAAGAACCCATACTCTGCTTCAGAGGTTTCAGATCTGTCCTAAAGTTTGGTTTTTATTCCAGATTAACCAAACAAGTGGAAACACTTTT
>VZUA01086916.1:23078-36426 GCA_013401035.1 Horornis vulcanius
AGAAAAATGTTGTGCACATTTTAACTGATGAAAATCAAGATTCATGGTCAAAAACTGTGACTCTATATGCATACAAAAATGATCTTCAGCAAAACCTTTAGTATCTTGCAATGCTGGGGGAAGGGAAGGTGTTTCCTGCTTGACCTGTGCTATCTGTATCAAGGCAGCACTGTGAACAAATGCTGAGGAAGTGTTCTGCTTCCTTTGCAACTCAGCAAGAAAAGATAATATAAAATCTATCCTCAAGGGTGGCATGTTCTGTGGCAGCTGTTCTAATGTTCATTGTCTTGTGAAATCAAACATTTTTACTGAAGTAACATAACTTGCAGACTGACAAAGAGACACTTTTATCCACACTGAGTGAAATAATAATGATGTAAAATGAAAGCGTCTGAAAAAATAGGAGGGTTTTGGTCCCAATAGCTATCTGTAAAACATGTAAAATGTCATCTCAAAAGCTCCTTATTTGAA
Source organism: Horornis vulcanius (assembly GCA_013401035.1). Lineage (NCBI taxonomy): Eukaryota > Metazoa > Chordata > Aves > Passeriformes > Scotocercidae > Horornis > Horornis vulcanius. The sequence continues at coordinate 23,550 of VZUA01086916.1, forward strand.
GCAACAAAAAGGAAACTACATTAGTTTTCCCTTTTTCAATTAACATGGGGGTTTTATTTTCCATTTAGCTACAGCTGCTAAAATATGTTGGAACTTAGTACAACAGCCAGTTCAGTGTTATTGCAGAGTTAAAAGTTATCTTAACTAATTTGATCATTACTTGAATCATCTAAAGTTATCATTCTGAATAAAAACTTACTTGCCTGTGGTTTTTCAGTGTTGGAAAATTACAAATTACTGAGATAAAAAAGCTAAAGTTGGTGTTGGTAGCAGAAATATCAACAGGTTCTTCACAGGTTAAATGAGTACCAAAATCATGAAATGTCATTTGAAAATGTTTGGTAACATCTGATCTCAGTGTTCAGATAATCCATTCTATCAACCCTAACAGTTGTAAGAGGCAAAAATACAAAGCCTGTATTTGTCACAGGGGTAAAAGGAATGCTATCTCTGAAATTACTTCCAGACCTTCAGAGTCAAAGTTTAGTTAGCTGACTTTGACTTAGATCTCAGTATAAAACAGGACAGTACATTACAAAATCACAGAATCAACTAGGCTGGAAAAGACCTTTGAGATAATCAAGTCCAATGTATGACCCAACACTACCTTGTCAGCTAGACCACAGCACTAAGTACCACATCCAATCTTTCCTTAAACACCTCCAGCCATAGTGACTCCACCACCTCCCTGGGAAGCCCATCACCCTTTCTGTGAAGAATCCAACTTAAATCCAGCTGAGACTATCCAACTTAAATCCCTGGCACAGCTTAAGAATGTATCCTCTACAAAGAGCAGACAGCTTAGCCTAATACAATCTTACTCAAGAAAAGTAAAAGAAACTAGATCACTTGCCAAAGTCAGAAAGTAAGAAGGCAGAGAGGTAGCCAACAGCATCCACCCACCCTAAATTACACTCTGGTATCTACAATAAAAAGAAAGGCAACACCTTTTTTTCCTTTTTTGGATCCTCTGTTGTAATTTACTTGTACCCTAACCTAGACCTCTTTACTCTTTGAATCATTATCTGCTGATTGGAGAATCTGCTACAAGTAACAAGAATGATGTAAGAAAAACCTGTTTCTACAAGTTCCCATAGGAGTCTGTTCAGCCTATATAGCCCCTTGCCACAGCTCACTGCTGCCAGACTATCTCCTGAGTGGTTTCTGTAAAAGGGAGCCTGTGCAGTACAAAGTGGTCTGCAACTCTTCCTCACCAAGCACTTTCCTTTGCTTGTCACATCCAATTTTCAGCAATTCATCAAACCCTTTTCCTTGTTAAGAGGTTTTTTTTAATAAAGGTTATTCTTTGGTGATGCTTTTTCTTAAAGTGTTTTCTGCTGGTAGTCCACTTCTGGAAGTGTATTAGTCAATGAAAATACTGATAAAACCTACAGAGACTGAAGATCATCTATACCCATAGATGACTGCCTTATTCTGAAAGCCAGAGTATATTGGTCCTTTTTATTCCAGGGTGAAAGTATGTGGCCATAGAAAGAAAAGAGCTTCTGACTACAGNGTTCATCCTTAGACAAGGGAAATAGACAGCCATGCCATGAATGAGTTTTATGTCACTGAAAGCACCATCAGCAAAGGTGTTGGCAAATGTAGTTTCACTATATTAGTGACAGCATGAGAGAGTTCATTGCCAAGGACCACTCTACTGCTAAATAGACAGTTAAAGTGTGCAGAGAAAAATCTAAAATCAATAAATCCAAACCCCAAATAAACTTCAAATGATCTATGAAGAGGATGGGGATGGAAAAAGGACAAGGTGGGAAAGGGTAAGGATAAAAAGGCATGAGGAAGATCTTCCCATTGAATCACAAATTTCAGAGTTTAGCATGCCCTTGCCAGGCTTAACCAAGGGTTTAGGCCTAAAGGTTATAATTTGACTTCAATCCAGAAGCACTAAATTGATAGTCTAGCTTAAATAATATAACAAAATATCCTATTGAATTTACTATAAGCACAACAGTAACTCACTTAAAGGCCTAATTTACCAATCTAAAGTACTTAAAGAATCTAAGAGAGCAATATTCATAGTTGCTCTAGCATATTCAACCTCACACATCTCAAAGTCTATAGGAGTATGTACAAGGTAGATACCTGTAAAAATTCCTCTTGAGTTTGGTGAAGTGCTCACATCAGTTTCCTCTGCATTTTCTCAGTGGGTGAAGAGTTGTGTGTTAAGGAGTAGGGGTATAAGCCCAAGCTCCATTGGCAGAGTTTGGCATTGGTCCTCTGAGTATCACAAACCTGAGAGTTCACTGGCATCATAATGTGTGTATTTTAGCCTGGGGAAATCTTCTGGAGCCTTTTACACTGTCCCACATGTGGTGAGGCCAGCTGAACTGGTGAGGCAGAGAGCAGAGTTGCCCCTGACAGGGGCTCTCTGGTTTAGAAAACCTTTGTGCTGGAAAGGAAAGACTTGCTTCTCTTCTTCATGTGTAAGAGCTTGCTGAGTTGCGGAGTGGGTGCACTGGGATACATGTTGGAGGGGACAGAAGGGTGTGCAATGAGTCCCCAGAAGGGACTGCAAGAAGAAATGGAAGAGGGTCTCAGGCACTGAGGAGCCAAGGGGCGCAGCCTTCCTGCAGTGACAAGAGTGGGTTCAGGACCCATGGGGAGATCACATTTCTTCTGTTACTACCCCATGGCTGGGACACCACAGTCCAGAGCTGCCTTGAAACTCCTGACCAGCTGCAGATGCTCAAAACACGGATGAGTTCATGCAAGCAAGGGTAAGACATGAGAGACTATTGGCAGTAGTGGGATCCAGACCACAACTCCTGTAAGTACCATTACTTACACAAGAGCATCACACATGCTGGGAGGATAAGACTCTCCCTCAGCATAAAGCAAAGCAATCGTGTATCTACCCTGTTTTATGCCAAGGTACCTGCATTCCCACAGACTTCTCATAAAACCAGCACCATGATGCATGGTAGTGAGTACTAGGGTCACAACTGTGCTTTCACTAAGCAGTAAAACACTTAAAAATACAATCCTCAGAATTAGAGAAAACAGCATTATTTAACATCTGTGCCAGAGACATTCTACATAAAAGCAACGACAGAAAAAAGGCCTTACACTTACCTAAGAGAGCTTTCTAAATGACATGTATTACTTGGCCTGTGTATTATTATTTCTATTCATAATTAATGAAAATATACCAATTTTTTGCTAATGGAAAAGAACCACTGCAAAGAGCACTTTGATTGCATTGTATTTATGACCCATCTTAGGAACTAAATATGCACTTAACCTGTAATTAAGGGTACACAATAAGAGCTTTGTAAATATTGGAGTTGAAAATGTCCTCTCAACTCCACTTAGTACCATCAGGCAAAATATTTGCTCTAATGACTGTCTCTTTGAAATGCTAAAATTGTTTTTCTAGAAGGAAAAAGGAAGAAAAAGAGAAATCTTAAATGTAGCACTGCCTTGTTTCCTTACAGCTTTCACACTTACTTACTAAATGCTGTGTGCTCAATCAATACTGCTTATGAAAAATAATAAAAAAAATATTGTCTGTGATGGTCTGGAATCTGGGAGCATGAGGAATAGATCCTAATAGGAAAAAATATCTGATGGGAAAAATCTGTTCACAAAAAAAATTTCAAACATTTTAGCTTAGAAGATGTCCCATTGCATAACAGCATACAGCAAAATGGGCAAGAATGCTTAGTCCCTGCTTTACAGAGGGTAGTCACTCTTGACTGTTCCCAATTTCTGATCACCTCTGTTTCCCTCTTCCCTAACATATTCAGTCCTGACTTTCAGGCTTTATGAAGAATAGATGGATGTTACTGTAATACGAAAAGCAGAGAGAATTTGTGCAAATATGCTCTTTGCTTGCTGTGGCCTCTGAAGAGGGCCATGCCTGACTCCACAGGTGCATAACTTGACAGTGTTGTTGGAAGATTAATATTCCACAAAAAGTATTATGTGTTTCTACCTTGCTACGTACCTAAGCAAGAGCTAAGAGTGCTCCTTTTTTGGTGATAATTGGCAACACAATTTGACCTTAGGAAAGCTTTATATATCAGTTTCAAAAAGAGGAAAGAAGACTAAGTGACATAAATAAACCTTAGATAACTTGCAATTTCTTTGCAGACTTTAAAAAACCTTTCAAATCCAAAAGAAATGTATTTTTTTATTAGGGGTAATGAATATCAAAGCCTTAGGCTCAAATATTTAATCAGTCTCTCCCAAATGATATTCTAGAGATTATTCAACTTGCAGGCATATGGAATTATTTACTATGACACACGTAAATCTTTAAAAAATAGACTTTTTAAGAGTAATTTTTCACTTCTGTTTTTAAGGTTTTGGGCTTATATCTCACTGTATTGATTCATTAAATAAGCTTTTAATGCTATGTAGATGAGCAGCATGTGGCGCATACTTCTAGAAACAATTTAATTCCTAATAATAATGAGGGAGAGAAGATATCTTCATGGCAATGCCATATCCTGATATTATGTGAACAAGGAAGGGTTTGAAGTTCCCTGAAAGTGGGACTTGGATGAAATTAGCATTTGTCTTTAAATTACCCACAGTAACAGCTGTCTCAATGTTAATAATGACTTCAGCACTGCTCTTGGGAGATGCCCTTTCTAGTCTTTATATATTTCCTCTGAGCAGAGTTAGTGGCTGCTACTGCAAATTACTGATTCTGCGTTAGAATGTCTTTTTCTGGTGGAGCTTCACCACCGGACATTCAGGGAGGAGAGAACAGCCATGTTGCTGTAGTTGCAAACATTTTTCAATTTAAGACCTTTGTGAGTCTAATAGTAAGACTTGCTATAGGTCACAGTCTGCAAATAGCTTGGAGCTGACATTTCACACATTTTCTTTGGAAGCTTGCATCACTTCTTAAGTGAAACAATTTGTGACTGAATCAGCATTGACAGCTAAGCTCAGAACTGGTGGCATTAGAGGGTAGGATTTCCTTTAGTCCTTGGGTGCTGTACCTGAGCATGATCATGACAGTTATTGCTTCCACTCCTGGAGTGCAGTCTGTCTCTGAAAACTGCTCCTGGTTCTGTGTGCCAAGGAGGATGCGGTGCTGAGTGCCATGACAAGGACAGACAGATAACCAAGGCAAGACAGAAGACACTACAGGAGGAATTCGGGCAAATTGAGGCAGAAATTTCTCAGTGTTTCTTACCATGGCATCAATTCTAGCTAAACTTCACTCTTTTCTCCTTAAACTTTCAATTTTCATCCAGTGCATATCACAGAGCAAGTTTAGTTGTTTGTCAAAAAAGCTACAACAACCCCCTGAAATTAGCTCATTTTCAGATACCCCTGCTAGGTGTGAGACTATGTCCTGCTCTCCAGCCTGTACATTTATTGAAAAACTATGCCAGGCAAATAGTCTTCCTCGTATGACCTTCTCAAGTTCCATTCATGTAGAAATGTTATGAAAATTAGAAAAAAGTCCAAACACCCAACCTCCCCCTCCCCCATTTTATCATTCAAATTATAAAAAAAAACCAACAAACTCAAACTCATTTGAAAAAGTCAGCCTTGAAATATCTCAACTAATCCAGCTGGCTTCTGCTCATATGCCTCAAATTCCATATTTTCTCAGCAATCTGGCTGCCATATCATGTTATTGTTTCTCTTGCCACAACAAGAAGGTGTTCTCCACTAAACAAAAAGACAGAATAAACAGGTGATAGTTTAATAAAATTATATGCTTAGCATAAAACAAAAATTTCTACTAGTCATGTCTTCCACAGCTGTCAGAGTTGTGCACAGGACCCAGCTGTGTTCTGTCCTCCAGTGCTTCCCATAAGATGCTCACAGTCCTACAGTACGATGATGCTAAATATAAAGTTTTTGGATGTTCTTCACAAGTTGTATCATGCTAACAGTCACTCTGGCTTCAATTTAATACAAGTATTAGTCTCATATTTTTCTTTTAAAGTTCCCAGTGGATATGAGTGCTCCAATGTGCTGTGCACAAAAGTGCTGACAGTTCTACAAGAGCACTAAGAAGTAGATGTGTAGATGGACTTGATACAAAGCTTCACAGCAAATCAGAAACTACATCAGATATCAGGATGCAGATGTCTGCACTCACCATTTTCATTACAGTCTGGAGATGCAGCCGTATCTCTGGATTGAATGGTACAGTCCACACAGATAGAGCTCTAAGTAAAAAAAAAAAAAAAAAAAAAANCCCAAATATTAAATAAAACTTAAACTGATCATTCTTGAAGAATCATATATGCTCACATACCCTCCCCTGCCACAGCTGGGCAGAGGAGAGAAAAAAATTAATAAAGGTTCCATGAATTAAGGACCAGGAGATAACACTCCAAGGGCAAAACAGGCTCAGCTTAGAGGTAAAAAGTGAATTTATTACTAACAGAATCAGAGGAGAATAATGAGAAGTAATATAAGCCCTTAATAACACCTTGTCTTCCCCCAGCCTCCCCCTCCTCCCCACTGACAGCTCAGGGAGACAGGGCATGGGGGTTTGGTCAGTTCATCACTGAGATTTTCTTTCACTCTTCAGGGAGAGGAGTCCTTCCCCTGTGAGACCGTGGGGTCCCTCTCATGGGACAGAGTCCTCTGTGAACTCCTGTGTGGGTCCACTCTCATGAGCAGCAGCCCTGCCAAAACTGCTGCAGCATGCATCACTCTTCCATGGGGTGCAGTCCTCCAAGGACAGGCTGCTCCAGCCTGGGAGCAGGGCCCTCTCTCCACCAGGTGTCCCACAGGATCACAGCCTCCTCCAGGCATCCACCTGCTCCACCATGAGCACCTCCCCCATGGGCTGTGGGTAGATCTTTGCATCCCCCGTGGATCCCCATGGGCTGTGGGGGAACTCTGCATCCCCCGTGGATCCCCATGGGCTGTGGGTGGATCTTTGCATCCCCCATGGATCCCCACAGGCTGTGGGTGGAACTCTGCATCCCCCATGGATCCCCATGGGCTGCAGGGGTAGAGCTGCTGCACCATGGTCTCACCACAGCCTGCAGAGGAATCTCAGCTCCAGAGCCTGGAGCACCTCCTGCTCCTGCTTCTCCACTGACCTTGGTGCCTCCGTGCTGTTTCCCTCACATATCCTCACTTCCTTTTCTTCTCCAGTTAGAAGAAAATGTACCCTCTTTATTTTGATGTTCTTCTTAAACATGTCATCACAAAGGCGGTCCCTACTTCTCTAATTGTCCATCTTCAGAGCCATTGGGGATGGTTCTGCCAGACACGGTGGAAACTTCTAAAAGCTTCTAACAGAAGCCACCTCTGTGGTCACCCTGCTACCAAGAAACAGGCCATGAAAAACCAAAAAAAACACATTAAGTATATTTGTGGATGATGTATATTTGTGATGTCAGGGTGGTGAGACCTGATAGAGAGACCTGGTTGGACTAAGAAGAGGAGAGTGAGGGGAAACCTCATGTGGTTCACAGCTTCCTCAAGGTGGGCAGAGGACAGGGAGGTGCTGGTTTCTTCCCTCCAGCGACCAGCAATAAGGCAGAAAGAAATGGAACAAGGCTGTATAAGGGGAGGTTCAGATCTCATGTTAGGAAAAGGTTCTTTAGTGAGAGGTTGGTCAGTCACTGGAACAGGGATGTGGTCATGGCATCAAGCCTGCCAGAATTGAAGCACCTGTATAACAGTTTTAGTCAGATGGTTTAATTTTAGATAGTCTTGAGAGGAGTTGGGAGTTGAACATAATAATCCTAACATGGGTCCCTTATGTAGCATAATGAGCCACATAATGACCTTCCCAGGACACTCTTACAGTCTGGGGTGCAGAGTTCTTCTCTTACTTCCACGGAATTTGGTCTCTGCTTTTGTTGGAATCTCTAATCTTTCCGTGGTAGAAATATTACGAAGCTGTAATGATTGCAGTTCACTGTGAAAATTTTCAGAATTTCTTAGGAAATTCTTAGGAATTCTTCAGAATTCTTAGGAAATCTATACTAAACTATACGAGATACCAACCGAACTAAACTGGTCCATTCATCTGTGCTGCATCTTCTTATCTGTCATTGTCTGGTTGATTCTGCCCATGTTGTCACTCATCCCTAGTTCTCTAAAATAGACTACCTCTTCTTAAACTTCTCTGCAGTTTTGGCCAATACTTTGGCACAATTCAAATAAATTAGGAGGGGCATTATTTGAATATACAATATCTATTTGTCAGTTTGCTAATGCATGCACATGATATATTTGCATCATTATAGACAGATTGAATGCACAGATTACTGATGCTTTCCTATTTTAATAAATTTATAACTAAACAAATGGGTCTGTAGCCTTGAAAATTTGAATGACTTAGATATGAAAAATACATTGAATAGTATACAGGGGAAGGACACTTTGTTTATATCTGTACCATTTTTGTGGAAGTTACGGCCCATGATGTACCCAGCACCTAAATGGCAAACATGCTTTCTTTGGATGAAATTCTGTCATCTTCCTATGTAGGCAGAGATACCTGTGTTACAGTCACTCAGTGTGCCTGAAGTTGAATAAAGCCTCCAACATCCTCGTATGCCATTAACTCTGGAAAACTGTCATTTTCTGTGGGATTACCAATAAAGTCTTGGGGGGAAAAGGGTCAAAGAAAAACGAATTTCTGCAGATCTTCATCTGCAGTGTTCCAAATCCCAGTATCTATAAGCTACAGCCACCATTTGATGATGCATCCTTCTCCCAGATATTGCTTTCAAAGAGTTTAGTTTGAAAGCGGGGAACTTTAAAAATCCCTCAATAAATTCATAGGCAAACCCTGTGGGCATTTGAACAGAGCATTTTTCAACTGCTATTATTGAATGTGTCCTAATGTTATCTAAGAAATATTTGAACTAAAATGGAATTATAATAAATCATAAGCCATGAGTTTGTGCTGGACATTGATGTTATTAATAACATTTCTCTGCAATCAGGTATCAAAATAATAATTAGTAGTGTAAAGAGAAATTCACAAGAGGCTGAAGGATGAGAAATATTTTCTTCAAGAAAACCTTTGGGCGGAATGTCTAGTTTACATTCAGTAGGATCGATGTTCTCTGGAGATATGAGCTTTGTAGAGTAACTTCATGGAGATAGTGGAAATGCAGTGCAGGGAGTCTTTTTATTTAGCCACTTAATTATCCACTTGCATCTCACTGACAAGTAAAGCAAGATGCATTGATGTCTCCTTGTAAAATATGCAAAAATAATCTAATGCATGGAGCAAGAAACAGGAAGAAAAGCTGCATTTATTTTCAGTTAAGTGTTTTCAAGAAGCTTTCAGAAATACTGAAATGTAATGTCGCAAAGACTTTTTTACTTGTAGTAGTGGCAGTCTTGTCTTGTTGAATATTATGTAGCTCTGTTGCATATCTTTTAGATACAACCTTTGTTATCAACAGTAAAAAATGAACTGCTCTTTTACGAGCTGAATGTGTGCAATGAATACCCTTGCCTTGTGACAGAGAAAACCTGAACACCATATTTCACCAGGTGCAGAGATTGTCAGTCTTCAGTGTTCTGGTTCGGAAACGATTTTATGCCCAGTTCATGACCCTGGTTGTGAATATCATAAAGGAGAAAAACTTTCCTTGATAATAATTGGCATTTTGGGGAAAAAAAACTGAGGGGAAAGGCAGTCAATTTGAGGTGGTCTGTATTGTTATAGAAAAAATTTTAGGGTATTCTCTGGTGTGAAAGTGCAAGTTCAGATTTAATCAAGTAATGTCTTCACCAGAATAAGTTTTCAGAAGCAGACTTTCCACATACATAGCATATATGACACAGAAAATAAGAGATAACTAAAAAGTTTATGTGTGGCAATTAAGCTACAAAGGAAAAAGATATCTATGCAATGATTGTCAAAGAGTTTAAATTCAGTGAGCCTTTCTGGATTTTGACCTAAACTTGGCTCCTTGGGGCCCTGATACCTTGTCCAGCTATGAACTATGGCTACAGTGCTTATTCAGTTTTATTCAGATCCTGTAACTCCTTGCTGTCTGGGGCAGAGAAAGTAGGTAAACATTCTGGCACTTCCAGCAGGATTGTGCTGTGGATCTTCCGATTGCCAATAGAGCTTCCCCCTCAAAGTCGTAAGTACATTTTCAATCAGGATAAACATAAGCATTTCTCAGAGGCCTCATTTGTTTAGCCTTAAACATGACAGAGTGGTTGCTGTCCTTAGTAGCCTAAACCACAGTCCAATGATCCTCACAGATACAACTCTAAACCTAGCACAAGCCAGAGTGTACTGTGCTTCATGAAAATGTTTCCAAGTTTTATTTATAATCATGCTCTGCAACTGGAAAACCAGTAAAATATTTTCAGTGACAACAAAAATTTTCAATATTGTTTTCTAACAGTTCCTGCTAAACAAGTTATTAAAATACTCCTGATAGTATGAAAAAAGCATAATTTAAACTACAAACATAGTGTTGCAACTAATATTAACAAGAACTTCCACCAAAAGTGTAATGGATATGTTAAAGCTGATTCCACATAAATTTACAGTTTTCTTGCTTGAAAATATCTGAGGGGATTGTGGTATAAAAACATAGAAATACTATAAGGTACACTAAAAATACAGATATGGTGATCAGTATGTTCAAGAAATAGTTAAATGGTATAAAAAGTGTTTAACAATGTTGTTTTCACAGACAAATTAGGCCCTTTACGATTATATTGGAAAATTTAGATTGTGCTCCATTATTTTGTAAAATATACTGTTACAGGATTATGATACTATCATTGCAGTAATCCCATCGCTTTGCATTCTCATTTCTGGATTTATGATCTATTTATTGAAGTATATACAAATCCATTTATTTAGATAGACTGTCTCCATGCAGAAGGAATGCTTTTCCTATATTTGGGAGGATGAAATTTTGTTGCAGAAATGGTCATTTCATTTTAACACATTCTATACATCAGAATGCTCTGATTTACTCCACAAAGTTTAAGCTAGATACACTTCTCAGACATTTTAAGTTTTCTTGATGCTTAACTTCTTTCATTCCAAGATTAATTTTAAAAATAGGACCTCACTTTGCAGTTTCAATAGATGAAGGAGAGAAAAAGTGGATGGGTTCTTGCCAGGTAACATTATTATCTTCATGGTCCTTATTTCAACTGTGGAAAACCTGAGGGGGAGTACAGATCATGATTGCTTTTGCTGAGCTCTTCTTCTGGGACTGGAGAAGACATGATATTTCATGGATATAAAAAATATGCCAGGTGGAAGAATAATCCTGATTGTGTTGTGCTGGGTGGGGAGGTAGGAAGTCTTCCAAAAGCTATTTGCAGAGAGTCAAGAAATACAAACTGCCTGCCAAGGAGCCACTATCCCCACAAGAAATCAGATTCAACTGCATCTAAAATCAATAATTATTAACATCTCCTTTAAACACACATGTAGATTTTATTATAAGATGCAAAAATAGTATTCAGAAGACCTCAAAACAATTTAATTTTATTATATTTCAGTGAACACTTTTATTTTAATGGACAAAATTTTTACAATTAACACCAATACTAAATCCTAATACAGATCAGCCTACCCATCTTTGAAAGTGCAGACTTAATTTCTTTTCTATATTTGTTCAATATATGTTCTGTGAATAAATAGTGTGAAAGTATAAGATTATACTTAGAAACTAGATGTAACTATTTGCACTTGAGAAGCTAAATTTCCCTAAGGTACAGGACATTACGAATTTGCAAGTGTCTAAGTGCAGAAAGCAGTGTGAAATTTTGTGGGGAAGTATTCTATAATTAGTGGTCCAGAAAAACAATTGCTGAGCTAGCTCTCCACGTTATGATATACCATGCTTGCAAGTTTTCTTGCTAAATGGGTAAGGAAAGACATAGTGGAGTACAAGGCATACACATTATTATATGAGACTTTTCTGTAAAAATCCCAAAGGTTCTGGGATTCTCTTGACATAAGCAGCCATAATACCATCCTTTTTTCCCCACAAATCAGAAGTTTTCCAGTTAAGTCTTGACTAAGTTAATCAAAGTTCAGAGGCAACCTTGGACTTTCCTGGACAAACTTTGTCCTGCTGTTCCTTAGATTTTTGATAAATCGAAAAACCCTTCTTGTAAATATCCTATCTTTTGTTAATGTCTGGGGTTTTTTTTTATAGGAATTACTTAAATCCTTCTCCTTCACCATTTTCCACTAACATGGATGAACGCCCATGATTAAGCAGGATGCCTGGTTAGGACAAGATTAAGTAAAAACAGATTTAAAATCAATTCAAAACCTGAGAGTCATAGAAAAAAAAAGAAATAACCATGTGTGAGGTACATGTTGATAACTCAAATGTATGAAACAGCTTTTCCTTAATTTTTCATTTAATTTATAACTTAGATATTGGAAAGTGCTGTTAATGTAAAAAACACTGTAGCAAGATATTTGTTTTTTTCATTGCCATTATCTATTTTGAGGGTATATTTTACTTTAGAAACAACATGATTATCCTCATGTAGACTTTTAATAGAGAAACTGTTTCTGAATGTGTCATTTCATTTTTTTCATTGACAAAAAAACCTTAAAACTCCATGTCAGACAGTATCAGTAATTAGAGTCAGTTTGTTATGTATTTGCTTTCTGAACCCTAGTTAGAATCAGAAAGTACTTCAGAATGTTTAGCATGTTTGCACTTCTTAGCTGTAAGTGCCGTTAAACATTAATTATATTGTGGTTAGCTGCATATGTAAATAAATGATGTTATCTTAGAACACTGCATTTTTTTCAAGTATGAAAACACTTATTTTAGAGATAAGAAAAATTTTGAAAACTATTCTGATGTCTGACTGAATCCCTGCTCTGTTGGGTTACTGTGGCAAGGGTTGGTTGTGGGGGCTACATTGGTGGTTTCTGTGAGAAGCTGCC
>VZUA01086920.1:15010-58452 GCA_013401035.1 Horornis vulcanius
CTGTGTTTGCCTAAACCCCCTGAAACATACCCATAGACATCTCAGATATGAACAGAAGTATTTGGAGAGTTTCTATGATGCCAGCCAGGCAAACACAGAGCATCTCTGCTACACAGGAAAAGGAAAGGATTGGTGCTGGTTACCCTCTGTACTTCCAGGGAGTGTGGAGCAGAACATGACATCTTCAGTCGTCACATCAGCTGCTTGAGAAGTAGTTGAAAAATCTGGGGGAGTGCTTGTTCCCACCACAGTTATAGGAAAAATACCATTTTCTGTCACAGCAGTTTTTGGGGGAGCAGAGATCTCCCCTGTAGTTACTGCTGGAGAGTCAGGGGCTGTGGTTTCTAGTGGAAGGGTGCTGGTTGTCAGCAGGACTGCAGTCTCTGTTGTTGGCTGGAGATCAGAGGTTGCTTGAGGAGCAAAAGTTGTTGTAAAATGTTCAGAGAAAACAGGAACTTTTTTCGTGGTGGTGGTGGTGGTCACTGGAGGAGCTGCACGGAAAAAACACAGCCAAGGGGAAAACCAGGTCAGAGCATTCACAACCAACTCTGAGGGAAGCCAATGCAGAAATTAATAAAAGTTCTCTGGCTTCTAAAATACTGAAAATGGAGGTGGGAGAGTTACTATTTGGAAAGTTATTTTAATTAGCTGAAAGCATGACCATGCAGAGAAATTCTCAGATTTATAGATTTGCTTTTCTTTTGCTGGTCTCACATACCCCCTCCTTGACTCTCTCGTAGAAACAGAAGGGCCAGAACTTTGTGTGGTAGAACCCCAAAGCTTGACAACTTTGTTATTTTGCTTTTCAATGTCCTCATAAAAATACAACAAATAAACCAGCTCCATTTGTCATCTACAATCTTGCTAATTTTTGCAAATGGTTCTTTTTTTCATGGACTGTTGCCCTCAGCCTCAGGGATAGACAAGCAATTGCAGCATTTTTTACCCTTTCTTCTGGTGTATTGTTTAAAACAAACCAATGTGCTGTGTGTGCCAATTGCACCCTGAAACAGACAGAAAAAAATTGTCTTTCTGCTTTGTGGAAGATGGACATCATTTTTTTTTTTTTTTTTTTTTTTTCCCACAGGATGCACCTCCTCTCTAGTGCTGTACTTTTTTTTAAAACATAATGGGTTGGTCAGACAACATTTTCCAATAGCAGAAGATTTTTGTTGCTGATCACTGTGGTGATGCTCACTAATGGTCCTCCTTAAGTGTTACACCTGATGTTGTGGCTTCTGCTTTGGTGGTCTGCAATTTTCCCACATCCAAAAGCTTTCATGTCTTCCTGTGTCACTCCAGCTTTCAGCACCTCCCAACTGCCCTCAAATCAATGGAACAGTCATTCCTCCTAATGGCACAGCATGGATAAGAGTCCTCAGCCTGGCTAGGGTAGACAAATGCCACAGTCTTAACCCATGAAGAGCCCTGTCTGCCACCTCTTTTTGTGTTTTGCTTTTTTTTCCCCCCATGTATTTTACTTCAGGTTAAGTAACACCCAGAGATCCATCACTTAAAACTCATTTCCTGGTGCTTTTCTTCAGAGATAGATAGAACACCCTATTTTCTAAGATCTTACTAGAACTGATTATTTTTATCAGTTTAACCACTTTGCTTTTGAATTGCTGGAAGAGATTTAGGCACATATCCTATGTCAAAGGCTCCCAGGGAGCTGTTAAGAAGTCATTGGCATCCACTACTGTTTATACTTCATCTCCAGAAATGGGTCCAGTCAGATCCCACTTTGCAAAATGCTGGACAAGCTTCTGACTCAGAAGCAGACCTGATCTTAACTCACGTCTGCTGCCCAAGTGTTTGCAATTATGCAGCCCCCCCTGTCATTTCCATGTAATTTCCCTGATCAGAATATACTTTCAACTCCTTATGCTTCATTTTTTATCTCAAATTTTCTAATTTTTATCTGCAAAAAGTAGTATCCGTGACACTAAATGCCTGTTTATGTGGTCTGGAAATTTATTGAATAAGAAAGGGTGTAATTATAATTAAATTCCTTTACAAATATCAGTTTTCTTTCTGAAAATCAAAATATTACTTTTCAAATTGGACTATAACTAAAATGTGCATGACCAGCAGTGCATTAGCACTTCAGCTTTAAAAGCTCTGCATTAGAGATTTAATTACTGTCAAGAGTTCTGAGTTCTTATTTTTTCAGGAGTTTTGTCAGAAATTTTGGCCCTGTGATGATAAGTTGATGGTTAAGATAATTTAACCCAATTATCTGAGCCACTTTTGTTAAGAGGCCAATCTAAATGTTTGCTTACTGAAAAGGGAATCTGACAATGCAACCTCTCCTAAAAAGATTTTGCATTTTCTTATCTGCTTATCATTCTTATCCCCATTTTTTATGGAAAGAGTCTGGGTGATGAGCTGGGATTAGACACCCATCTTTTAGATAGCACCTGAATTGGGAAAGGTGAGGTAGCTTGTGAGGCTCATTTCACTGCAAATTGGATGTGAGGACTGACCTGCATGGGTCTGAACCCATTGTCTGATGTGGAGAAGAAAACCTTGAGTTGTGTGTGTAATTATGGGCAAGATCCCATTAAGCCATTAGTTATTTATAATTTTTAACATCATGGATTTGGGCTGGTCATCTCTTGACTTTATATAATAACTCAGTTTTGATGTAGGAGCTGTTCAAACCTGCCTGAAAATGAGCCATCCTTGAGATGTGTGAAGCTGGACACCCACCAGGAGGTGACTCCAGTCACTTAGCAAATTCCTCTAAAGAGATTTTGGATGTTTGGGAATTGGATCTCACTGAGTGACTTTCCATGAGAGGTGGTCCCTCAAAAGCTTTGGTTATTTCTGCAAATTGAACTTAGACTTTCAAGAAGCTTGAAAAATTAGAAAAGATTTTTAGAAAGCCTGAGGTAATCTGCTCTCCTTTTGCAGAAACACTGAATTATGAGCTGTGTTTGTGGCTGACTAATATCTTAATCCTACTGAGATTTAAAATTCTTGCTCTGAGTCCCAATCTCTCTCCAAGTAAAATTTTCTTGTACTTCCCTGCCATACAAATTGGGCTGGATCCTGCAGTTGGTCCCTGTCTGCCCCACCTCACTCACTGTTTTCACTTTCTGTAGTGCTTTTATAAAAGATCATTTCACAACTTTCATCTCTGCTCTGCCAGAAATCCAATAGTTTCAGATCTCACCAAAGCCACGTGTTCTTCTTAGCCCTGTGCAAGACTACAGCATTTAAGTAAGCAATAGATTTCCACGTTGAATTTTGACCTATTTGGTATCCTTTGAGTCAAAGGTTGAAAAATACTCAATAAGCCTTCAGAATATCCTTATTAGCAATAAGCTACCTCAGGAGCCTTTAGGCAGTACCATGAGTAATCAAGTAAAAATAAAGCATGGGAATCACTCTGAACAGGGTTTGCTCAGGCAGAAGCCTGTGACAGGGCAATTTCTCAGCTCTGTTGCCATATCCTGACAACGAGTTGTGTTACCCTCTGCTAAACATAAACTGTGTTATTACCCATGGCAGGTATCTAAATCTGACTCAGCAACATGAAATAACACGAGCACAGAAAGTCAGCAATACTGCACTGAAACCCTGCTCTCCAGCAGAAACAGCCTCAAATTTCAAAGTCTTGCCCAACCAGAACAAGATGAACACTAGAGGAATGTGTGAAAAAATGGAAAGAAGTTGTTTTCACCCCGGGAGTCAGTGCAAGAAGGACTCTGGTCTTGTGGTGAAGCTGCTTTATGTGCATCTCAGCCTGTTTGCACTGTGAGGAGGGTACTTTGTAGATTTTGACTTCAGAAAAGGGGCTGGGTCTGCCCTTCGTGTCCAGTACAGGCTGTTATGAAGAACAGGAACCCTCGTGACTTGTACAGTGTGATCCACAGGCTTAAAGTATCAGAGCAATCCCCATCACCTGAGCTCTTTGCAGGAACATGGACTGCAGTTTTCGGCATTCAGCAGTTCAGCAGTTGCATTTTTAGGGGGCTTATTAGCATAGCTGTGCTCTCTGAGGGGCATAGTGTTCTGAAAGGGTTCTGAATGTTCTGGTCTGTGCCTTTTCTTAAAACCTCCATTTGAAACAAGCTTTTGAATTTTTTCTCATATTGAAAGGAAAACATAACTCAACCAAAGAAATCTAACTGTAAGGCAGCAGGATCATCTGGCCTGAGAAGCACATCTTAATGTACTTGAAGGTGGAATGAGCCTCTACCTTGTACCTGGCACTGTGGCAATGCTGATTTGGCCTGAAACACCTGCCTGGATGGGAAAGAATGGTCGAGGTTTGCTCCATTGATTTCCTTGCCTGGATGACCACTGTATATGATTTGAGCCCAGGGTGATTCCCTGGGGATGTGTGGAAGCCATTGCTCAGCTGGCATCTCCCCAGCACCAGAAATGGGAGATTTGGCTTTCCCCTTCTCCTTTCTGCTGTTTTGTCTCCCCAGCAGTCTGTGTTGATCCTTTAATGCTGTCAGCTCCTAGATTATTTTGTTGTGTCTCTTGCTTTTGCCTCTTGGCACTGATCTGCTGTCATTCCTGAGAGCTTCTCTGACTTGTTTTTCAGCTCATTAAATATTTCTGTCTTTTCCGTATCTCAGAGACAGAGGATTCTGATCTATGTCATCCTGTTCCTGCTGCATGTCTGCTTATTGAAACAAAAATCAAAAGCAGCCATTTGGCCTTAAAAGAAGTATTTAAACCTCCTACTTTTATTCATTAATGCTTACCCTATATTGTTCTTACCTACTACAGAGCTACCACCCATAGCAACAGCTACGAGTACTCTTCACTCCTTTAAAACAGAGAGAAATGCCCCAGCACAGCTTTGAGGCTTTAAGAGGGAAAATCTTTATATAGTTCACATCCCGTCATCTCAGAATTGTTTTCTGTTATGTTAATTTGGCATATCTATATAATGTCAGGAACTCACTGGTGCACAGCAGCCATTTGCATAATATTTTCTTTAGGAGCTATGAGATGTGTAATGTTTACCAGTCTTGACAGTTATGTAAGCAGGCTCAGACAGTCAAAGGTAGAAGAGAATGTGAATAAAATAATGAGAATTTGGAAGGACTGTAGAGTTGGAAGACATCTAAGAACATAAAGACAGGAGAACACTAACTCCCTTCTTTCTCATATTTTGTCACAAATTTCAGTTAC
Source organism: Horornis vulcanius (assembly GCA_013401035.1). Lineage (NCBI taxonomy): Eukaryota > Metazoa > Chordata > Aves > Passeriformes > Scotocercidae > Horornis > Horornis vulcanius. Next base: position 20,168 of record VZUA01086920.1, read on the forward strand.
AAGGGATGGAACAAAACAGGAAACTCTCTCATTTCTTATGCAGTGGCCCCAATTTCCAATTTGCATGAGTGGTCCCAACTTGCTGAATTACTTGAAAATTGGGGTAGTATTTAACCTGTGCTTCAGATTTGGACATATCCCAATCTTCAAGAGTCTTCATAATCTGGTTGCCAGCTGTAATTTTACCCACATTCTCTTGAATTTTCTCCACTTTTGCAACGTGTCCCTGGTGAAATTTGACCCTTTCCATCATTGTTCTGCTTGTGGAAATGCAGATGCCCTCACCTGCCTCATGCACTGTCTTTCTTCAGTCCCCTCTAAGAGTCCCCATGGCAAATCACCAGAAAGCCTTTTCTGAGTCTCATTATTTTTTCTTGTTCCATACCTTGCTGGTAGTATTTACCTTGGTTTTCTTGGCTTGTCTGGATTAAGAAGAGAAGTCTTTAAAGAGTCCTGCCAGTACAACAAAGGATAGGTAGCAACCAAATGTGGGGCTCAAGTTTTAATACGTCTCTGGGTTTCACAATTTGTTTTTTGCTCTTTTTCAAGTATCTAAGTGTTTTGGTGTTGGTGAGACTCCTAGCAGAGGAAGGTGTGACTCCCAAGAAGTATTTTTGTTGGGACTTGTCATTTCATTACTTTTTTCCAGCATTTGAACTCCAAATTACTCAAAGGAAACACTGTACTTTTAAAAAAACAGTGTGGCAGCTCTGCTTTAGGAATGCCACTGTCAGTGATTTCTTGCATTATTGTGGACATTTTGCTTTGAGAAAGGCAAAAGTTTCTTTACATGAAAAAGATTAGGATCACAGGGTTTTAAAATTTAGGTTTAAGCATTTGCACTGCAAGGTCCCAAACAAAAAATACACCTTTTTAAGTCTCAGTAGTATAAGATAGTAAAGCAGATCCACAAAGAGTTTCAATAAATTCTCAGGCTCTTGCTTCTAGCAAAATTCAGACTATGGTGGCTGTATAGAGGCAGGAGGCTCAGTTCCTTTGTGCACATGTCCAATTCTTGCTGCTTTTCCTTTCTCCCTCTGAAGTGTCTGTGTTCCCAGAGGCAGAAGAGCAGATGACTCCCTCTGACTCTGACATCCAGCAGGCTTTGGAAGGCAGCTGCTGGAAGAAGTGGTGACTGCTCTCCTTCCTCTCCTGCAGATGCAGCTTATCTCCTCCCTGACTCGCTGCCCTTTCTGAGCTGCCTCTGGAACTCCCCTCTCTGGCAGTGCGGCGCGGCGGAGCTGCGATGCTGTCAGGGAGAATGTGCATCTCTGCACCCGTGCAAAGCTTGGCCTCATTTTCCTCCTGAACAGGGAGGTGATGGCCCTCTGCCTCTCACGCATTTTTCTGTGCTTTGTTTTGTTTTCTGTGCCTGGAGACAAAAAAAAAACAAAAAACCAAGTGAATTTGCTCTACTTTAGGAGTCATCCTTTCCCGTGAGAATATGACCTTCAAAAACCTCAGGACACATTTGCAAACACAAGGGCTGTATGTGGAGTGCAAAACAAGGTCTTGGGGGTCTTCAAGTTTCATGTCCTACCTTTTGACTATATTCAAATGTCTGCTCTTATAACATGTGCTTGTTTGGATTTTTGTTTTCAGCTCCTGAAGTGCTGGCCCAGAAGCCCTACAGCAAAGCTGTGGACTGCTGGTCCATTGGGGTCATCGCCTACATCCTGTGAGTACCACCTTTGTGATCTGCAGGTTGCTCTTATCTGCTTAGCCTGAAGCAAAATAATTAAACCCTGACATTTGTGACACAGGATAGCACATACCCTGGACACCTCCCAGTTGCACAAAGGCTGAAATTTGAGCAAAAGTGGTAGGAAATGGACTAGTACCCTTCAACTGTCAAAATCCTTGCTCCCACCAGAACTACACTGGGTGCAGTAGTGTGGGCTGGTCCAGGTTGTGACATTATTGAAGTTATTGTTGTCCCCTGCTCTTGACAGGCTTTGAGAAGAAACAAATCTGGCTGTGTCAACTGAACTACCACAGAAACAAATGTCTTTTCCTGACGTCATTACCACTGCTTTATTTTTTTTTTTTTACTTTTCCCTTTTACACAACTGTCACAGTTATACAAGACTAAGGGAAAAAGCAGCTCCAACAAGGCACAGGATTAAAGCATTCCTACTTTGTTCCCTTTTTCCTTATGCAGACATTTCATGGCTTGTCAACATGAATAAATATTAGATGGTGCTGTAAAACTATTTTGGCCAGGACATACCTCATTGCTGTGCTATCCACTCTGTACAATGTTCATTCTTTATATTTGCATTACATTTGCATAATTTATATGCTACCTGAAACAGGGAGGTTTTATATTAAATGGTATAGGAAGGTGGCTTTGTTTATTGCATGTGTGTTTATTTGTTTAAACCAAAATCTTCCCTGAAAACATTAGTTTTATGACTGACTGTTTTGAAAACTTACTGAGTACAAAACTTACCTGGGAATGGATTTTTCTTGGAGCAGCCATCAATAGCACGATGCAAAAAGCTTTTGCTAACAAAGCAAAAATCAACAGTGCTGACTGACTTTGTTTCAAAGCCCGGGGGGACCTACTACAGCAGTGAGGAAGAGCACAGACATGCCAAAATACCTTGGAGGCTGCTTCACAAACCATTCCTTAGTGGTCTTTTAGATGAGGATGATGTGTGCTGACTCAAAGTTACCTTTTTTCACAAGCAAATCTGATCATGGAAGTCCTAGGGGTTGGGATTTTTGACATTGTCAGTGCTTGCCAGCCATGGCAGGACACAGCTGGAGTCTTTTCTGATGCTCTTTCAGCATTTAGGGGACTTATTAGCATAGCTGTGCTTTCTGAGGGTAATGGCATTTTGTTCTGAAAGGGTTCCAAATGTTCTGGTCTGTACCTTTTCTTAAAACCTCCATTTGAAACAAGTCTTTGAATTTTTTCTTTCGCGGAGTACCAGCTTCAGAGAGTGGGCAAAGGAGGATGCAGGTGGGAGATAGCACGACTCTGCCTCACATCCAGGCTCAGCTGCTGCCTGAATTTATAGACAAATATCCACCATGAAAATATGTGTCCATTTGGCAACCCATGGGAGGGCTGTGAACTGTTGCATCTGGCTGCCTGGAGATAAACCTGGCTCTGCTTTCCTCCAGGTTGTCAGTCCCATGTGTCAATGGCTCATGCACCAAAGGCCTTTTGTGCTGGCAGACCTGTGGTCTGCTGTCCCTTGTTGCTTTCATGGGTCTTGCTGAGGAATAGGGGTGAGACTGTGCTAAGCAATGTGTGCTCCACACCCAGTTTATGAATACTTCTTCAACAGGTGGAAGATTTTAATCTCCTCCATAATGTTTTCCCCTTCCTAAGCAAGGCTGCTCTTTCTGCAAGGTTCAGCTCTGTTTCCTGCTCTGTTTTCCAAATCAGCATGTGCTCAGCTTGTCGAGTGAGGCATGCACAGGCCTCAAATTTAAATTCCCTATTCACTGTACAGGGAATTCCCAACCCAGAAAGTTTAAATCATCTCAGTAAGAATGAGCCTCTATGAATTCCTGTTTGCAGGACAAGGAAACCTTTTCAGGGTTTGTGTGCTTCAGGTAATAAGGTCTTGATTTGTATTTTGTACAGCTCGAATACGTGGCAATAATGCATTGCTCTAGAAGGAGCCTGTTAATGTCTTTGCCAGACTGCTACAGCTTGGGTGGGATTGGGTCTGAGACCAAACCAGCTCTTTCAATGTGTAAGCCACTTCCTTCAGCTCCTGTAGCAGTCAGCACTCCAGGACTCCCTTTGGTAAGCCCCCCACAGCCCACAGCATCAAGGGCTCTGTGCATTCAGCTTCTCCAGAGTCACTGGGCACCTCAACCCAGCCTGGGTGGATGGAGGCAGCCATTCCACCAGGGTGAGCTGTTCAGTTGCCTAAACTTGCACATTTAGTGCCATGCTGGGGGTCCAGGGCAGCCATGTGGATTTGGAAAATGTGACATTGCAGAAACCTTCCATCTGGAGAGGCAGATGGATTGAAGCCAGAGACCATGGACCATGTCAAACAGCACCAGGTGCTCATGCTGAGGTGACTGGATCACACCCTGCTCCCAGCTCAGAGCCCTGCTTTCACAGTGTGGATTCATCTGCTTTGTGGTACATTTACATCACTCTCCAGCCTCCCTTGACTCCATCTCTGCTGAGTGCAATGTGATCTTAGAAACCCAGCCCACACCTCACGTGTCCTAGTCGTGGGCTGGATCTCATCCTTGCTTCCAGGAATAGCCAGGAGTTGCAGATGTGGTCTCTTAAGAAAGTGAATGTCTGGGATACAGTAAAAAGAGAGAGAAGAGAGGTCCTTCCCTAAGCTGGAGGGAATTAGCCCTGGTGGGGTGTCTGATAGCACCAGTGATGGGTTTAACACGTAGGTTTGTGGTCTCAGCAGTGCCACACCACCAGAGGCAGCAGTGCCAGCTGGGGCTCCCAGTGTGACATGGCACTGAGATGCCACAAGGACCAGCAGCACAAGGACCTGGTGAAATGCTGGGAGTTAAACCTGCCCTGAGCAGGAGTTATTAGATCCAATATGTAGCTGCACCCATTTGGATATGCCATTTCCAGCTCCACAATCAGCACAGCTGGTGCTACTTGCACATGCCTAAACCAGTTGGAGATGCATTTTTGCATAAGGCAATCCAAGCACAGTGTCCTGCCTCACCACCTCACCTCTCCCACAGATCCTCACTACCACTCTGGACAGACTGTTGTCATTTAAGAAGATGGAAACTCAAATGAAACCAACACAGAAGCCAGGCATAAATTAAATATGCTTTGAGCTAATATTACTGCAAGTGGTTTGAGTGTCTCCAGACCCAAGCTCAGTCTCACTTGAGAGCCCTCAGTTTATGACACTGGAAGAACAAACTGTTTCTGTGGCACCGATGCTGTAGAGAAATACTTGTTTTTGTGATATTCAAGGATGTCTTGGGAAAGAATACCTTTGTTTCAGTGCCAGTCTCTAATGCTTCTCTGCTGTTAATGACAGCCAGATTGCAGAGGCCAGCACCAGAGGAGTTTTTATCAAAACCTGTTTTGCATGACAAGTCATTATTCACAAAAACTAATTTTAGAGCCTGAAATTTCCTGTTGTTCCAGTTGCAGTATTTCTCAATTTGAAGCAGCCTCACTGTTCCACTTATCACAAGGTACTTTTGATAATGTGTCCAGCTTAAAAAATATAAAGCATAAGAAGAGCAAGAGACTTCACTGGATTCCCAGCAGCTGGATTTGGGACCTTTCTGGGTCAGATAAGGGATTATAAAAGCTTGGGGAGCTAAAATACTGATCACATGCATATCTTATATAGAGAAGATTAGGTTAATTTATGCAAAAAATAGAAAATCATGTTTTGAAACTAGAAAAGAACCCAGGGGGACAGAATGCCCTGCCTCATCCCCTGGTTATTCATAGTCTTCTGCAATAGGTCAAACACATTTTGCCTTGATTTTTCTTCTGTTTCCTTTCACTGTTTGGACAGCGAATTACTGGTTTGTTATTGTTTATAAACAATTACCTATCTGTAGATAAATCTTGGATCATACTTTCACACTTTGCTGCTGAGCTGCTTTGGGTTTTCAAGTAGATGTGCATGAATCATCAGTGATGTTTGTTTGGAAGGATTAACCAGGGACAGTGCAAAGTATATTATGCCAAAAGAAGTTTCCACCATCACCCTAGGAGTCATCCACTGAGATAAAGTGGTCAGTCATCTTGCCTGCCTGGCATCACACACAAGCCTAAGCAAAGAAATGAGGAATAACTTACTTGTTTGGCACTGAAAGGAGAAAGAGTAGTGACAGAGGACACAAGTGTTTTGGGTTGCTTGGGAAAACTCAGCTAACATTGGGAAAACAATTCCAAATGATCGTTCCTCGTTGCTTGCTTCTTAATTTGTCTGTGATTCCCTATGCTGATATGTCCTTGTCCACAGCTTTGAGGGGCACCACTGTCAGCCAATATGAGGGACTGTTCCCAAAATATACAGAAGAAATACATGTGTTTTTCCCTATAAATAGCACTTGGATGACTTCCCACACCATACATCTCAGGTCTTTGAGCACTTACTGAATTCTTTGTTCTAATCTAACTGTAAAATAGTTTGTAAAACTGACTCTGGGGCCTCTTAACAGACTGGACACTGACAATGTGAATGAGTTATTTAGCATTTATTATCACCCCAAATATTTAATGGGAGTTTGCAGGGGTTTGCTTTCTCTGTCTGGTGAGGACAAAATGTTCCTGCTATTCCTCTTGTGCTCTCAGGATCACTTTTAGAAATGATTTCTGGCAATGTCTTTTTCTTGTACATCCACCTGTGTTTTTCTTATCTGCATCCCATTATTTTTAAGGCAAGACTGGGAATAAGAGTTTAGGGAAAAATCTCTTGCTTATGTGATAAGGTTGCTAAATAACTCTGAAAACCTTTTATTTGGTGAAACTGCAAGAAAATGATGACAACTAATAGCTGCCTGAAACTCCCCCAGGACAGTGCAGGATTTTTTCACATTGAAGACAGAGGGGTTATTTTTGCATTTCTGCATATCTAAAGAAAAGCAGCAGAACCTCTGATAGTGAGGTCATTTTTTTCACACAGAAATGTCCCAGCAGATGGAAATGAAGTCGGTGGGATTTTGATTCTGTAAGAATTAACCAAAAAACTCATTATGGACTTTGGAAAGTAGCCCAGTTGCTGGAAGTCCAGCAAGATTTCCTCCAGCCATAAATTTCAAGATAGGCTGATTTGCTGGAGCTTTCCCATCCCTTCTGCAAAGCCAATAATGTTAAACCTTAAGTGACATTAAAACTCTCTTGTCTTCTAAGCTCTGTTTTTAAGGGAAAGGGCAGCAAAGCTGTACATAACATATGTATTTTGGCTGTATTTTGGCTCTCAACCCATCCCTGTGCCAGGGTTGCCCTAATGTTCCCTTCCCACATGCCACCTCTTCTGACCTACAGGGCTTGCTCCCTTCTCACGTGCTTTCTGGTGTAGGTCCTCATTGATTTGCCTCCCAGAGGAACATCCTTGAATCCCCCTATGCAGGAGGTTCATCCCATCCCCAGCCAAGCCAGGATCAGCCCCTGCCCTGCGCTCCCTTGGCTCTCAGTTGAGGGGCTGATTTGGAGGGATCTCCCTGCCTATGACCTGTAGTAGCAACTAACTCTTCTCAACCTCTTCCTAGCAAGAGAAAAGCTGTGCCAAAAGAGGCTGTTGTCTGCCCTGTGCCCAGCTCCTGGCAGTTCTGGTGCTCTCTGCATGACCCTGTCTCTCCTTGTGCATCATCATGCACAATGGACCTCCTGGACACAGAGGCTGATTCCCCAGACATGTAGTACTCAAGGCACACAGGGGAGCTGGATTAAAAGGCTCTGGAGGGGCTGGGGTTCTTTCTGGGACTCCTGTCTCTGTGCTCCCCCCTTGCAGGGTTGTTACCCTCCAGCTCTGTGCTGCTCAGCAGTTTGCTCCTACCTTTAGCTGCCACAAGTGTGTATAAATCACAGCAGTCCTAACTTGTGCTCTTGTACCTTTGCCAAGGTAATTAGTACAGTGCACATTTGAAGAGAATTATTTCTCTCTCCAGAGCAGCCTGCCAGTGCCTCAGCATGCACAGCACTGTCTGCTTGCCTTAAAATGCTTTATGGGAGCACTTTGGGTTTGTCTAAGGAGAGTGCTGAGGAAGGCAAGAAATTAATGAAGGCCTGTCAGGCTTCTTACATGCAGCCCCCTGAGTCTCACAGGGAAGAGGGGCAGAGCAATGGCTTCAACTGTCTTGGTTTTTTGGTGGTTTGGTGGTGGTGGTGGTGATGGTTTTTGGGTCTTTTCTTTTCTNTCTTTTCTTTTCTTTTCTTTTCTTTTCTTTTTTCTTTTTTTTTTTTTCTCCAACCTGGTCATCTCTCCCCCAGTGCTCATCCTACCAGTCACAGGGCTGCTGCTGCCAGCTCCATCATTTCCCCTCAATAAAGCATCCAAAATCTTGAGGTTGTGACAAAAGAGGAGGAAGGTGAAAATCAGTTTGTGTGCATCCCACACCAAGACTGTGGGCTGTGAGCACTGACAATTATTACACTAAAACAAGTAATTTATACGCTCTTCACAGATGCCTGTAGAGCTGGACACTGATGTAGATCCAGTTTCTTCATTAAGCTACCAGATATTTTTCCTCTTTTGTTCATGTACAGAGTGGCTTTTTGGCATTTGCTTAAATTCAGAATTTTTAAGGACCCTTTTCATACACCCCCTGCACCACAGGGTTTCAAACAGGAGCACCCTGCCCCATGCACAAGCACATGCCCATGAAGTAGGTGCACAGTCCTGCTCTGGACATACACACTTGCCTGGCATGAGGTTATCTTACTGGTTTTGATGATGGCAGTCACCCAGTGGGACACAAATGAGGACTGGCTCATCTGCTTTCTGAGATAAAGAGAGAGATTGCTGGTTCAACTGAGCCACAGTGGGTTCATTATCATGCTGCAAATTTCAGAGTTCTCCCAGGTCAGTGTGGATGTGACGCAGATCAACATCTCACTCAGTATTTAAATTATTTATCAAGCACACTGGCTCTTCAGAGCTAACAAAACATTGCTCCTTTCACCCTCAAGTGTTGAGTTGGTTCAAATAACCTCCAGAGCAGCCGGCTGGCTTTGGGTTATAAATAACTCAAGTATTTCATTTCTTGCAGTTTCCCCCCTTGCTCTGTTATTGCTTCTGAGTTAGATCTACAGACTGGTTGTAATGGCTGGCTCTTTCCAGTTAAATGCTTTACTGAGGCTGATTGACTCAGAGTTTAAAAAAACCTGTAGGAAAAAGATCATTTCAATACCAGCAAAGTATTTGAAAGAATGATTTAGGCCATAGACCAGCGATAAGAGGAAAAAATTGTATCATCTCTACACAGAGGCAGAAAGGTCTGTTTAACTGTGAGCAGGATGGGTTTGCTAAAACCTTGGGCCAACCTCAGAGGTACATCTGGCACTTTGCAACATTGGTGTTAAAACTTGAAGAAGGGTTGTCTCTGCTGAAATGTCTCTGCAGAGTGGGACAGAATACTGCCTGCAGCACCAGCTGGGTGTGAGGGATCTCTGACACACGAGTTTTATCACTGCACTTGTTTAGTTCAATGCCAAATTTGCTTTTCCACATCTAGCCCTGCCTCAGCATGGTGGCTGTCCTGCTCTGCAGCACTGGGAGGGTGCAGCCTGAATGTATGAGCTCAAACTAGGCAAATAATGTTCAATGTCCTGCTTGTCTTGGGGCTAGGTTTTCTGAGAAGTCTGACTATAAACACTGAAAACCAGGACAGGACTGTTGTTAGCCTCAAGCAAGGCAGGCAATTTTATGAGGTCAGCAAAATCATTTGCAGGAGTGAGAAAGGGAGAGGCTCTCCCTGTGCCTGCAGCAGCAGCAGGTCCATGTGCAGCCCTTGCAAGCTCTGCTGCAGAGGTGGATGGGCTCCTGGGCATCTTCCTCACTGTGCCTGGGGACACAGAGCCCAGCACATCCCACAGATGCATTATATCCTCTGTCTGAAAGCTCTGCAGGGCTCCTTCTCCTGCTTTGCACCAGGTCTTCTGGATGTGCTGAGGGATTAGGGGGACTGATGCTCTGTGGATGTAGGGTTTAGCTCATGAAATCTCCTCTTAGCACTTGTACAGGAGAGGATGGCAGAGGTCATGTCTGTATAATAAAACTATTTCTCTGGTTAAACACTCAAAAGCATGCAGAGAGAGGCCAGGATATCTGCATGAGTCAGCATGGGGTCAACAGCACCAGGCTTCCAGGCAGAATTCCACTTTGTCCAGGACATTGCCAATCTTCAGAGGAGGGTTTACTTGTCCCTGAAGAAACTTCTCTCATGGTAGCACTTGCCTGCATGCAATCTTACTGAGGCAAGCCTTAAGTGAGAGTTTCTCCTTCTCCCTCCCTCCTTCTTACCTTTTGGACTGAGATGGGTCCTGTGGTCACCTCTCTCCTTTCCTGCTCTCCATTAGGCTCTGTGGATATCCCCCTTTCTATGATGAAAATGACTCCAAACTCTTTGAGCAGATCCTTAAGGCAGAGTATGAGTTTGACTCTCCATACTGGGACGACATCTCCGAGTCTGGTAAGCAGCTACTGCTCTTTAAATTGCACCAACCATGCATGCATATGTGCTTATTGTATGCATCCCCTCCCAGGCATGAAAATGCACCCTCCATTATGTGCAGATCCTTCTAACTGAACACCAGTTGGAATGTGCATTTCTTTTGGCTCAAATATTCATGGGAGTTGGTCTCTACAGGAGACAAATTAGGTACTATTTTGTCCAGTCACACACAAAGCACTAAAACATGGCTCAAACAGCAGATAAAGATGACAGAAGACTGTCTCAAGAAGAAAAAGCATCCTAATGTCTTCATTGTATCTGAATGAAAAGCAGATTGTTAATGTCTCATCAATAATAAGGTGGCAAATGAGTTTGGCTCTGTTGCTGACACTTCACTGCAGTTCCAAAGCAAGTCCTCAGTCTGTGCAGCAAAAAAACCAAGAAGTTAATTGCTTCCAAATGAGGCAGGTGAGCAGATCCAGAAGCTGGAAGGACTGTTCATGTGGGTGGATGTTTTTTACTCAGTGCAGGAGACATTTAACCCATAGTACCCACTGCCCTTGCTCTAGTCAGCCTGGCAGAGGGGAAGATACACCAAATGTGTTACAGGCAGATGTTCTAAGGGCTTCTGTGTGTCTAGGAGTGACAGCAGGGGACATTCAGCCTTGCACCTGCATGTGTCCCTGACACACTGTGTACTCTCCAAGAGGTCACCCAAGCTCAGTGTCCTTGCTCTGTCCAACCCAGGCAAACATCTGCTACTTCATGCAGAAGGCAAAATGGATTCTAGGAATATTCCATCATGTAAAAATATCCCTATAAATACAGTTTTCTGATTTATTAGTGCTACTGATTGAGGCAGGGGAGATAAAAATTGAGTGTTTTTATTTTAAAGATGATTATATATTCCCTTATCTCCACACAGAGCAACATTTTATGCTGCTTACATCTGCAGTCCAGATATCATTGTGATGGATTGCTCAAAAATATATGTGATGAGAAGTATTTTTTAAACTAATAAGGATTTTCTGAGAAAATATGAAGGTCTGCTGGCAGACCCTTCTGCCTCGTGGGGGAAAGTCCATCACCTAAATCAGCACTAAGATTTTCCTGCCATATTTGGCTTTGCTGTGGCTCCTTCAGCTACACTGTCCTGAAACTGCTGGACGCACGCCACGCTGCAATCTCCTTTCCTTCCATTATAGTGTCGATTAAAAACACACTGCCTCCTGCTCCAGGGAGCCCATTTTCCTTGCTGAAATCCTCTTAAATAGGCAACATGTCCTCACAGCTGTCCATGTGTGTGGCTGCTTGGAATGAGCAATGTGAAACTCCTCTTACTGTGGCATCTGACCTCCTCCCTCTCCACTCCTCTAACCAGCACATCCAGTGCATGTGACCACATTCAGACCACTAAGATGATGCAGCACATGGCTGACCAGGGACCCAGGGGCTGGCAGGGTTGTACTCTGCTGACTCTGAATTATCAATCCCACTCCTAAATATACCTGCAGGAGTAGATGCCTTCAGCTTTTATCTGGGCACACTAAATAGCTTGGATTTGGTCCTAAATCACTTTGGTTCTAGCTGTACTCCTAAATGACAAATGACCCAGGGCTGTTTTCTTGTGGTGTGCCCAGATGGCCTGATTGGTGCTGTTGGCTCATCATGTGGCAGCAGAAATGGGCATCAACTCTACTGCTTTCAATCATTCTCTCTTTTTTTTTTCTGCAGCTAAAGACTTCATCCGGAATTTGATGGAGAAGGACCCTAACAAAAGATACACCTGTGAGCAAGCAGCACGGCACCCTTGGTAAGCAGCACTTACTGCTCTGAGAAATCCTCAGGACACAGAGCACCTTTTTATATTCATGTGTGGAAGTGGTTTTTTCTGTCACGTATTGTACTGACCTCTGCCACATAACTCTGCGCTTTTATTCTTACAATCACTGCCTTTGTCCTCCAGATTTTCCTGGAAAACTATAATGGACTTTAATCTCATGCACCAACCTGTGTAAGGATTAGTAAAATGCTGAATTATGTATGTTGACTGTAGTGCAGCAGTGGGATGTGCCAAAATGATTAAAGTGCTTTAAGTTAAATGACGTCTTTGCATATAAGTGACTTCACCAACATTTCCCAAGGTTTGTGTAGCTGGAACAAGGGTGACTCATGTACTTTTGACCAGCCCTGAGTGACTGAGAGCATCATCCCACACTACCAGCTGCACCCACACATGGGCTCTGGATCTAACTCTTTTAGGGCAGGGGACATTATATAAGCAAGGTGAGGTATTATTTTTATTGTTATAATAGCTGCAACAGAAAAGAGTTAATGGCATGACATTTTCACCCCAGGTATACATTAGACTCTGTTTTTATTCTATCACAATTTCCCCAAATGCCACTTCCTTTTGCATTGTCTGTGCGACAAAAAGGAAATTTGAGAAATGAAATCCCACTTTTCTGAGATGAAAAAAAAATCCCAAATTGGTTCTAAATGATACTGACCTGAACCACAGGAAATTAAACAAGTCAGTATTACGAATACAGAATAAACAATGGGAATGCAGCTCCCAGCAGGGAGTGAGGTGACCATTTGTACAGCTCAAAGACAGATTTTTCCAAAGCCTTACATCCAAGATACACAAAATGTAAGCATCCAGCTCCTGGCCCTGCTGCATCTGTGTTGGTGACTGGAGTGCAACAAAGAAACGTGGCATTTGTAACACACACAGCTTCTGGGCCCTCTGAAAGGAACAAAATGATAAAAAGTGTTTTCATTCCTTTTTTTGTGTGGTTTTATTTTTCTTTTGCATGTCATGGCCAAGGGCCAATGGAAACTCACAGAGGCTGCTACACAATTCGTACTATTTTCCACAGAATCCAATCTTCCATTTAAAAACAATCCCCCAAAAAGGTTCTGTTTCTGTGGCAGGGGGTCTTCTTCTGCCAGGCTGATTTTGCCATCCAGTGGTTCATTTTCAAGACTTCAAGTTCTGACACAGCTCCCAGCACAGCTCAGAGTCACCCTTTGAAATGTCAGACATGCAAATGGCACTGCAGAAAGGAGGCTGAAAATATTCACCATGTTCCCACTCCACATCCTGAATCCACCTCCCTTTGGCACAGAGACAGCATGTGCCAGGGGATTACAGGCCAGTTGTACTGAAAGCAAAGCATGGAGGTTTCCAAAGCTATGGCTTCAGGTCTGCCTCTGTCGTCCTCAGTGTGCTCATGTCATCCATGTCTCATTCCCCCATGCTCTGAAAAGCTTCCTGTAACATGGATGTTGCAGTTATGGACCTCTCTGGAGAGCTGTGCAGTGATTGTTTTTTAAAGGGTTTGGATGCTGTAGTGAATGCCTTTTTGGATAATCATGGCTGCTCATCCAGATGGTATTTTGGAGTTAGTGATAGGATCTCCTTTTGCCAAAGCATTGCTCAAGGAGCATTTTCCACCCAGATTCTTTATGTCAGGAAATACTGTTTCTTTTCTCATTCTAGCCATTACATCTGTGGCAGTGACATCCCTTCCTTCTCCTGGAAGGGAGGGAAGGCTTTTTCAGTGGAGGAGGATGGGAGTTCTGTGTTTTGTCTCAATGGTCAGCTGTGTCCTTCTCTCAACCTGGATGTATTTAAGTTTCCAACAGCTCCAGGCCTGGGTTCCTTTCTCTCATGGCTGCATTCAGTGTTGCAGCAGTTGCAGACAGGGGTGCACATGTGCAGCCACAGAGAGAGGGTACCACAGCTTCTGTGTCATCCCACACCCCCTTTCCAGATGAGCATGGATTCTTCAGCACACATCCCCCTTAGCTACATCACCTTCCATAGTGCCAAGAGAGCATCTCCTCTGTGTGTTATCAGAATCACAGAGGTATGTAAGACTGTTGGCTTAGTGGGAAGAGATGATCAGAGCAGGCTGAAGTGGTCTCATAAATTATATGCTTTTGCAGAGTGCTTGCACTGAAAGCAGCCCTTGATGGCGTCTCATAAAAGGTATTTTTTCTTGTCTGCACAAGCAACATAACTGGAGAAGCATCTTTGAACCCTAGAGTTCTTGTGATGATGCCTTAAGTTTTAGCTTTCATGTTTTTCAGACCCTNCAAAAGTGTGACTGGTTGTCCATCTTGTGACCACTTTAAGACCACCTTGAGTTTAGCCCTGGCCAGGTTCTTCTCCTGCCCAAGGTGTACCCTTAAAGGCCTTTCAATAAATATCTACTTTATTCTCTAGCTCTGTCCAGTCTCTGTTCCAGGTCAGCCTTCCCAAGACATCAGTTTCTGGCAAACACAAAGGGACAGTGAGGCATCTGAAAAACGTCCCTCAGCAAAATCCTGAATCCACTGAGGCTAATGGGAATTTTGCCAGACTTCAGTGAGAGTTGGGGTTTGTCTCCTTGTTTCACCAGCAGAACACAGGCTTCCCTTGGTCACTGTTGCTGTGCAAATGGTAGATAATTAATATATATATGGTGAGGTGGCTCCATGTAGTAACATTTTCCAGCTTTCCCTTTTTCTTCCTGCTGTGAAATCTTCCTCGGCAGTATCAGATCATTGGGATCTTGACAAATTAGGAAGAAATCTCTCAAATCATGGATAATTAACACATATTTTATAACCTGGTTGTGCTAAAAGTAGTTAACTGTGCATGACATGGCTACCTGGCCATGAGATTTTGTTGTTTCAATGTGGTATTTGTGAAGAACAAACTGATACTAAAACACACCTTTTATTTTAATCACCATGTTTTCATTAAAACTTTCCAAACAGGGCTTGCAGGAACTGGATCTTGCAAGATATTACATTTGTGCCTTTAAGGTTAATAATATCTTTGAATTTTGAGAAACTGCTCCAGAATAGACAGCTATTTGCATGACTAAATGTTTGCACAGAATCAGACCCTAAAAAAAGTAAATACTTCTTCCCAATGGCCCACTTTTCTGCAGTGTATCTGCTTGCCACATGCCTGCATTTACGTGATGTCTTGCTATTTATAATCAAATGGCCTTGGTAGGGGGATGGTATGTTAAAACTCAGAGCTGGCAGAAAATGAGGCTAATAATTGCAGTGAAGTATGGTAGCAGAAACAGTACAATATGTGAGACTTGTTGGTGTAATGACTCCAGCCCTGTGTGTCCATTTATACAGATTTCTCCAGTTTAATATACGGGTGACTTATGCTTTCCACTGGAAAAGTTATTTATTTTATAATGTATCTTTCAGTGAGGCTTGCACTGTTTATGGTGTGTTGCAAAGGTGCAATGTTCTGCTTAGCTTTTCCCACTGTGACTTTTCAAAAAGGACATGGAAAATGAAGGTAACAAAAGAATGGGGTGGTTTTGCTGCAGCTTGATACATTTTAATGTTTCCCTGGCTCATATTAAAGACAGCAATTAAGTTTATTAAATATATTGCCATGTCAGAGCCCACATCCTGTTTAGGGCAGTGGCTCAGTCTGCAGTGATTAGGGGGAAGCAGCAGAAACCTGAGGACCTGTTTTTTCCAGCTACAGACTCATAGAAATACAGAATTTCCTGGGGTGGAAGGAACCCACAAGGATTATAGAAGTGTGCTCCCCATCAGGTCAAACTAGACCCTGCAGAGCCAAATTCAGCCTCCAGGCTCAGATCAGAGGGAAGGAAAACAGTGCTCAGAGGGTGAGGACAAAGTCCAACAGTTAGGAAGCTAATACAGAAGTTAGAAGGGCTGCCATGAATTTATTTACTCCATCATGACTTAAGCAAGTGAACTTAAATGGGAATTAAAGCTGTGTGCTGAAGGCACTTATGCCATCAAAGGCAATTTGGGTCATCTAAATTTAAGGATGATGGATTAATTGCCTGCATATAGAGATTGGAAATGCATAGACTGCAGAAGGGAGAAGGAGCTTGTGGCACCAGTTAGACCCCAGTGTCTGCAGGAGTGTGGTCCTGACCTTTCCCCATTGCTTGTGCAAAGGGGGAGAGGTTCCTTGGGATGTTCCAACGTCCAGCCACGCTTGCACTGAGGAATCACAAAGCTCTGGCAAGGACTGAGCCTCTGCAAATTGTGACCATGACTCCAAGTGTTTATTATGTGCTGGAAAGCACAAGCCAGATAATTTCCACCCAGGGAAAGGACATGGTTTACAAAGAGCTCACTTCTCAGACAATATTGTTTGAAGTGTGAAAAGGCCTTCCTGAAGGGAACTGCTGATGTTTACAACATTAAATCAAACTCTTATTGAGTTCATCCCCACACTCTATTTATTTTGGAACATCATATATAAACGTGTATATGTGTAAACATACACACACAGTGTGTGTATGTATGCTTATATACATGCATGGATGAGTGTGTGTGTATGTGTGTGTGTATATACAGAAGAGTTATGATCCCTCAGCATTATCCATTACAGCTAACTCCATGTTTCCTGTCCTCATACTCAGGAGTATTTCCAAGCACTCTTTGGCCAGCAAAGCATTTGATTTGGCTGCCTTCAGAAGGAAGGTTTAGAAAATAATGGTAGATGAAAGGCTCTGCCTGCTCTTGTGGGCAGGGAGGATGAGAGAGACATTTGGTTGCAGCATGCTAATGAAGAACTGTCCAAAAGGAAATTTGCTGGTTTTGTCTTTGTTGAAGGTTCCTCTCAAAGCTTAGAAGTGGTATGGCCAGATAAATTGATGTGATAAGTTTGAAGTCAGCTAGAGAGCTAAAATAAATTAGATACTATGAAATAATATTTGATGATTAGATTAGATTCCTCTCATGTGCAGAATTAGATTTGTTATGGTTATTCATGAGAAATATCCTTCTTAGCTTTAGTGGATGTGTTTGGGATGGGGAGCCATCATTTTTGGTCTCTTGGTATTCAATTCTGTGCATTGAGACTGTTATATATTTACAACTGGATGTAAACCCACCTTCAACATAATGCTCCCCAAAGCATTGTTAGGATGCAGCTGCTTTCAGGTGCTGCAAAATGGGAGTCCTGAGAGAAAATCCGGATTCCACTTAGACAAATGAGTCCTTGCTTGGTTCTGGGTGATGCTCAGCAAGATAACAGATAATGTATTATCCTGTTTTTTCAAATTTCATTTTTGTATATTTGTGTGGTAGGTAGAAGCAATGTCTTTTTCTGGGCCAAGTAGTACAGTTGGTAAAAAAAACGTTCAGTGCTGACATAGTTAACTTCAAAGTTAACTGCAAAGCCAGAAACTATTGTTCAGGACTAGATAAGCATCAGTCTGATTGGCTCTAGATCTGTGCTGTTTCTCAGTGGAAATGGAGCTGATTTCTAGAGGCAAAGTATATGTTGTGCTAGAAAGGGAGGGAGAAAAAAAAGAAAGATACAAAGGTATTGTTGTCCTAAAAGGAAAAACGAGATGGTTTTTAGCCTGTGGACTTTGATAGTTAGGGAAATGTGGAAGGGAAATTATAAATGCTAAGGGAAATTATAAATACTAAAACCAGTATGTATTAATTTCATTCTTTCTCTTTTCAGCAGAGGAACTAAGTTTATGACTAAATACATTTGGAAAGATGTGAGGATACTCATGATACCCACCACAGAGTAGATCTGAGTGCCCAAAGCATATCTCATTTTTCATATCTGCCAGTTGAGAGGACAAAAGTTGTGACTTCTCCCTGCTCACTTCCACCTCTTCCGTGTCCTGAAACCCCCAAATCTCCATCAAACCACAACAGCAAAGGCATAACAACACTGCTCTTCTTTTCCTAGAAGTAAAACTATACTATAAACACTATAACACCATGAGTATTTCATAAAAGTTACAAAATGCTCCAAGTGCAAAACACAGTCTGTAAGCACAGTGCTCGTGTTACAGTGTCGCAGGATTAACAGGATAGATCTTCAAAGGCGCTTGGAGAACAATCCCACCCTGACTTTGGCAGCTGAGGCTGCATTCTGAGCCACACCATTCAGCATACCAGCACGTGTTTGAACAGCTCCTGCTGCACTAAATTAGACCCAGCAGTGCTGTTATTTTGCTCTGATTAGAAACTATTATCTGCAAGGTGCTAATGTTGCTGAAGAGACCTAAGATGTGGGATGGTTCCACTGCTGTAGCATCTGAGGGCTTCACAGGACTTCACAGGGCTTTCATCCCCTTGTGAAGTAAACAAATACTACTCTGCCTATCTGGAAAATACCCAAATACCAAGACTTTTTTTCCTGGAATTACAAGAATTGCATAGTGAACATAGTTAGGGATGGTGGAAGGCAGTTTGTGAACTATTGGAACCAGCAGTTTCTTACTGAAACCACCAGCATTTCAGAAAAATGATTTCTAAACTAAAAATAATAATAAAAAATATAGCCTGTATTGGAGTTACATGCCCAATCAAAAACTTCATATGACAAAAATGTATTTTCAAATCATTGTGGAAACTGGCAAGAACAATCTTCTGGAACAACTGTCAAGGGTATCATGCCCCAAGAACTTGTTCTATCTACGTTTCCAAAACAAGATTTGACAGGTGGGAAACAGGATCTGTTCTTATAGAGTTTGCTAGCCAACTTGATTGTAAAGCAAAATGTGTCATTAGCTTTGGTGGAAAAATGTCCTTTGCAAGTGTAAGTGAATTTTCTGTCTTGGTTTGTTTGATCAGTTACTGAAGGGATGGTTTGGCCTGTAGTTTCTTCTGAGATCTGAGTGTGACAGCCAGTGCTCCCAGCTAGTGTGTGTTGAGGGCACCTGGCTTCACCAAGGAGGTGTTCCTGGGCAGAGCAGAGTGCTCATGACATTTTGGAGTGACCCTGACTAGCAATTTGCACCCCCACCAGGAAACTCTACTAGGGTCTGTCTGGGAGTATTGGACTGCTTGGGATCCATCAGGGTCTGTGCTGAGCTTGGCAATATTCACTGTGCAGGACAGAGGATGGAACAGTGAACATAATGCTTAACCCAGACAGTGCCTCACTGGCCCCAGTGGGAAATCCAGAAAACCCAGCTTGCCTTGCTGTCAGTAGGAAAGGTAACCAGAAGGAGTCATCTTCAAAGAAAGACCTGAAGACCATCCAGTTCATAGCCAAACAGCTCCCTTTCTCTATCAACAGCACAGGGACCCAAGAGAGGAAATCAGGTGCCATTTGGGAGCTGTGCTTTGCCCAGTTCTTCTGTCTGCTTGAGGCAGAGGCTACATGTCAGTGGCAGTGAGGCAGGGCCCTTCCCAGCTGGGTGAGAGTTACCCTGAATGGGAGCCCTGCTCCTTTCTGCCTATAGTCCTGCTAGCTCCAGCACTCTTGAATAACCCGATAGAGATGAACTCAGTTGCAACAGGATGGGATTGGTGGGTGTGCACTCTGGGGACATGAGAATTTAGTCCTTTCTCTCCAGGGTAAGTCATTCCTCTCATCTCTCTGATGAAGATGCTGGGAGATGGTTGTCAGCTGGAAGGTGGGCAGCAATTTGGAGAAGGCTGGTCTCAGCACTTCTTAGATGTGCCAAGGACATGAAGGCAAAAAAAGCAGCATGTCCTTAGAAGAACAGTTTTGCAGTTTGGAATGATCTGGGCAAAGCAAAAGGGGTGTCTCCAATGCACAGGGCACATAAATGGAAGCAGCAGGCTGGGGTATGTAAGCAGAATTTTGTCTTTTAAAAGCACAAAGCAATGCTGCCATTCTGCTGCCTTAGTTGGAAAACAGAGAAAGTTCGGGTGCCGCCCCCAAAGAAAGATGTGGACTAGTTGGAGAAAGTCCAGAGGAGCTCACTAGATCAGAGGATTAGAAAACATGAGTTATGAAGAAACAGTGAAAGAATCAGTTTGTTTAGTCTAGGGAAGAGAAGACTGAGAGAAGTCATGATAACAGTCTTCAAATATGTGAAAGGATGCTTCAAAGACAAAGGGAATAAACTATTTTCCATGTCTTCTAGGAGATAGTGAGGCACTGGAATAGGTTGCCTAAGGAGTCTCCATCTTTTGGAGATCTTTAGGTCTGTCAAATATTTGTCAAAATTATTTTGACAGAGCTGAGGTGGGCAGAAGGACTAGATGACTGTTGAGTCCCCCAGGCGTTCTGATTATCCTGTTGGAGCTCCCCAGACTGTGAGACTCTGGTCCTGGTGGATTATGAAATTTCTAATAATTTTTTATTGTTAATGCACATTGTTTTTCTACACTGTGGCTAAAAGAATTTCTGAAAGTATCACATAAAATATACAGGGCAATCTTTGGCTTTTTGCATCACCTACATTACATAGCACTAATTACTCCAGCACATGGCCCAGCATCAGTTCACTGTGGTGCCTGCTCTTCCAACAGATCTGATGCCTTGAAGAGTTAAATGAATCAATAAAATCCTCTTGAAATAATGGAGTTTTGTGAAGATCTGAATGTATCTTTATCTGTTAAAGAAACTATGCAAGATCAATCAATTACTTTAGGTTAAGTGTTGCTCAGCTTAAGCTCTGTGTGCAGCCTGGGCTGCTTCAATGAGTGTCCATGTCTCTGCTGTACTGTAAATCTACATTAATCATGATGAATTACTATCTACGTTGCAGGGTGGCAGGAAAATCTCCAGTGCAAACAGAAATCAGACAGGTTGGAGTGGTTCTGGAAGCTTGTGCATAGCTGAGGCTAAAAGTAGTCTCTGCCTGTTGATGTTAAGTCTTTGGATGTAAAGAAAAAATAAAAAGGTAGAATGTTTTCATCTATGGCTGTAATGGTGATGGAAAGCAGCCGTGCACCAACAAAATCAGCCCATACCTCTTTGTAGCTGCCAGACCTACAAGCCTTATCTACACTGGCTTTGATTGCCCCAGATTTTCCACCACAGCTGCCAGCAGAGACAGCCATGGAAGTTTGAGCCAGTCTGTGAATGAAATCATTGTCACTGCAGGTGCAGCCATACCTGGGAGCAGCCTCTCTGCTGAGGGGAAAAAGTAAGAGTATTCAAGGGGAGGAAAAGATCTCCTAAAATGTGCCTGCTCTGTCCATTTCAGGATCGCTGGAGATACAGCACTCAACAAAAACATCCACGAGTCTGTCAGCGCTCAGATCCGGAAGAACTTTGCCAAAAGCAAATGGAGAGTAAGTGACCTGTCCTGAGAGGTGCCACTGACACACAGCTCTGCCATATGGCCACCCCTGCCACGGGGTAGTGCTTTTGTGGCCCAAAATTGTGGTCAAAATGGTTGGTCCAGGCTTAGGTTTCGTGACCTTGCAGGGCCTTTTATACAGGATGGTGTTTGCCAGGTACCAAATGTAATGAATGTGAGAAGTGGGGCTGCTCATAGCTGAAGCACCGTGGTTTTTGGTGGGGTGGGGTCAGCACCACACAGGGACAGGAAGAAATATGTGTTGGGGTAGGGATAGATTTGTCAATTATTACTTTCTTGAAGGCTGCTGCATCCCAGCTGAGCATGAGCAGAACAGAGGTTTGCTAACACATTTTCTAGTTTAGAATTTGGGAAAAATTTGAAAGACAATGGGCTTATTCCCTCCTGACACGCTGAGCAGCCCGGAGAGGAGCACAGGCAACCCTTCTGCCTGCACTTTTTTTCATCCTCTATTTCTCTCTCTGGCTGTTTTTCTCCAGCAAGCGTTCAATGCCACGGCAGTGGTGCGGCACATGAGGAGGCTACACCTCGGCAGCAGCCTGGACAGCGCCAGTGCCAGCGTGTCCAGCACCCTCAGCCTCGCCGCGCCGCTCCCCGACTCGGCCACACGGAAAGATTGTGAGTAGCCAGCATCCCGGGAAAGCTGCAGCCGCGCAAATCCGCGGGATCCCCGCCTTCCCCCGAGCCCCAGGCTGCAGTCCTCGCTGCCCGTAGGGTTTGGCTTTGTGCAAGCAGGCGTTGAAAATAAGGATGTGAAGTGGGCCGTTGTTTTCGGCTGGCCAGAAAAAATCGTGTTTCAATTGGAAAAGTCTACGCAGTAAAAAAAAAAAAAAAAAAAAAAAGTGAGGTTTTAGCTTGGTGATTTTTTGGGAGAAAATCCCCATTTCTTTTGGAGGAAAACAGTTTTTGCTTGGGAAAAAGACCCAGATCCCCACAGCAACAAAGTTTCATATTTGGTTGAAATTTGAAAAAGTTTACTCGAACTGTTTATATTTGAGTCTACAGTATTATGATAGGGCATTTTTCTGTAAAAATTGCCTTACTTTCCATTTCCATGGACAAGACTGATCCTGCCAGTCATACCCAGCTTCTCTCTTCCTGGGCCAAATTAAGCTCCTACACGAAGAGGTTCATTTGTCTGAGAAGGATTCAGACTCTGTGCACCACTGTGAGACTTGGCCCTCTGCCATGTTTGTTTTGTGCTATAATTGATATTTGCAAGCTGCCCAATGGACTCAGATGTTTGGGATATATATTTTTTCTGAGTGCCAGAGAAGGGGACATGGCAGCAAAGGGATTATTTGGAAGACAGAAATGCATCCTTTGCAATGAAGCCTGTTTATTCTCTGACTTCTGAGCATTTCTTTTATTCTCTCCTGTCCATCTGTAGATATTTTATGTAATTAAGTGGAGAGATGTGGACTTTACAGTTGAGGGGGGTTCCTTAAAGCGGAGCACTAAAAAGGAATGCTTTGCTGTGGACTGAAATAGTTATTTCTAGGCTGTGCCTTGCACTATCCTGGAGCTGAAAGCACATGTTACTCAGGATGGATTTTGGATAATGCTGCTCTCTGCTTCTGCCACTCCTGCTTGCCATCCCCTGCTCCTTGATGAGGACATGCCACCAGCCACAGCCCCTGTGGCTCTGTGTGGAAGCTGTTTCTTCTTGCTGCCATGGGCACAGTTTGCCCCACAGCTGGGGTGGGTTCTTCCTTCTGGGTCCTCTGTGAGATACTTTTTCAGCCTGTGCTGTGGCTGAACTGCGGGAGAGCCCCTTCCCTCTGCATACTGGGCCTAGTGGGGATCATACCCGGTGTCCAGTTTGTGATGCTCAGTGCCAAATCCTACAGCTGCTGCCAAAAAAAAATCACTGTGCTCCTGGCACACACCTGGCACCTGCAAAGGGGTGATGCTGACCATCCTCAAAACACTTCCAACCATGCACTGCCCATGCAGCAATGTAGAAAATCCCCTGCATGGGAGAAACATCCCTTGATTTTGGTTCCTGTTGCAGTATGGCAAGGCTGGACCCCAGTCAGGTCTAGAGCACCTGATGAATGCTTTGCTGCTAAACTGGTGGGTGATTAATGCAGTTAAACTGGTGGGTGATTAATCTCCATCCATCCATTTGATTAATCTCAAATGGTGTTAATTAATGGCAATTAGTAGTCTGAAAAGTGTTAAAACATCTGTGAACAGGAAGGGTGGGAAGAGAAAGAAATCTGTTTAACCACTACAGAACCGGCAGATCCTGGTGCAGAATCCAACCATATCTTGTAGTGGTGAAGTCAAACAGGACATGAAGAATTAAACCAGATGTGTTAAGATAGGATGAGTTTTTACATGCCAGAAATAAAAGGCAGAAAAATATTGGAAGAGTTCCAAGCATCCCGGTTAAGTCCAGCTTGGCAGACAATGCAGAAGAGCTTTCCTTCCTCAAAGAAATCATTTAAAGCATTAGGAGATGCTGGAACCTCAGAGAACCAACGACGAGAACCAGCAGAGAATACAAGGAGTTAAGAGGGAGCTGACATACCAAATACTTTCCACCCAATACCTCCTGACAGGAAAAAGAAATCTCTGAGTTCTCTGTCCTACCTCTTTATTTCTCAGTGGTTTTCTCTGGGTACAGATTCCTTGCACGAGAAAAACCCCGTGCAGCAAGTTACATGATCCAGCTGTGCCACCATTACACAGCAGAATGCTGCCTGATGCTATTAACAGACACTTCATGAACTCTCCAAATAGTTTCAAATGCAGCAGTTTCACATCACTGAATACAATTAAGTACAGCCTTTGCTGAGAGTAAGCTGCATCCGAAACCTCTGTAGTAGGGCAGAGCAGAGATCAAGTATTAGGCTGGATTATGCTACCTGACAGGAAACAGGAGGGCATTCCTAAGGAAATCAGTCAGGATTTCTCAAGTGTATTGGCCTGATTCTCAGTCCATGGCTGGTTTATTCAATTTTGTCATGATTGGACTGCCTAGATTTTTTTTTTATAGGTGCTAGAGCTCTGTATTTTTAAGGTATTAGATAAATTGCAGTGTGATGCCAAGTCATCAAATGTCAATGGAAAATGGAATGTGGCCAAGTATAGATACAGCATAGTCATCCTTAAGATTGAAATGCCTCCTTGAAACGTGGAAACGTAGTTAAAAGTCCTAACAAGTATCAAAAAGATCCTGAAGAATCAAAAGCCTATGTCAAACTTCAGTCTGAGAATATATTAATGTAGGCTTCGTCCATCTTTTATTCACCAGTCTTGAAAAATGAACTATATTTCTAATCACTCTGACCCTGTATCTTATCAGAGCAAGGTGACCATGCCAGCACCCCACCTAACAGATTTTTTGCACCAGAATACTAGTACCCAAGAGATACTCAACCTCACATCAACCTACATCTCAGCTGGAAGTCTGGAGACAACCCAGCAAAGCCTGGAGCAATGTGAGCTGCCACTAGAGTGATGTCCATGTCACACAAAATTACATTCCCTCTAGATTTACTGGAATTCAACAACAAATTTGACCCACTGTACTTCCTTATCAGCAGCTTGCCAGGACGCCCAGGTGCACAGTCTGCTTGTTTAGCTAAATGGCCATGGTGAGACATTTAATCATCTTTAAAAATGCCCAAGAGGAAATTATTCTGAGCAAGTACAGTGCTGGAGGGACTTTTGAATCCCACAACTCTTTGTCTTCAGCTCTGGAACTGTGGCATCAGTGTGGCTGAACCCATACCAAAACTGGACCTTGAGTCCCTGTGAGACGTGCGTGCACTGCTGCTGGTGGCAGGAGGTGAATGATCGTGGGCAGAAGATGCCCTGTGAGGTACCCAGCCAACCCACCACTGCAGGAAGAGCAGCAGCCTCTTCTCCAGCTGCAATCCTCTCCGCTCCGTAGCGTGCTACGAAACAAACTCAGCTTTGCCCAAGTTCCCGCCTCCAAAAATAACATTTCTAACTGTGTTTCTGGCTTTCCTTTTAGGTATGTCTCCATCCACTCTCTGTAGTTTTGTTTCATCTGCTTCTTCAGGCGTTTCTGCGGTAGGAGGGGACCGGAGACCCAGAGCCACCACGGTGACCACAGTGCACACAGGGAGCAAGTGAGCGCCGGGGCGGCGAGCAGCGGGCAGGCGGCAGGGCTGGCAGGCGGCCTCGGCGCCCTCCCACCCTGCTCGGAGAAGGACTAGAAGAAAGAAGATTTTTTTATGGCCATATTTTATACTGCAATTCTGAAATGTTTCATTTATCACAAACTGCAATGACTCCAGGAGGAACGGAATCTAACAGTCTCTGGTGCTGTACATATATATACATATATATATAAAAATATATATATGTATGTGAGTCTAGCAATGTTCTAACTGATGAACACTCATTCTTTCCCCCAGTGATTTACTCTTTTCTCAGTGTAGGTAACAGAATATGTTGTATTTTTTTTCCATTAACTACAAACATCTCAACTGGATTATTTAAATAGAAATAATTTTCTGAGCATTTTTTTTCTTTTAAAAATTACTTCAAGTAAAGTCCCTCTTCCAGTTTGCTGGAGGATAGGCTATTTCTGTAGGTAGGAATTGGCATTAACTTTGCAACATGGGATTTCAATGGCATGCCATTTCTTGCTCCTCAAATTGGACTGCAAGTCTGTCTGGCTTTAGCAGAGCTGTTACTGCTCAGATTAAGAAACTGCTGCTTTCCCCCCATCCTCCTCCTTGAAAGCCACAGGGAGAATTAAATTGCCACCAGCTGGGAGTCAGCTCATCCTTGGCCTCACTCCTTTCTGGGAATCAGCACCCTTGTTTCAGAGGAGAGGTACACGGAGTCAGGCAGGAGCTGACCAGAGCTGTGCAAAGGAAATGACAGAGCATGGTCTCATCCTGCAGCTCCCATCTCCTTCGAGTTGCTGTGTGTTGTGAGCAGAGGGAAAGAAAAGGAAGATACAGGGGTGGGAATCATCATCCTCTGCCACTGATTTGCTGTGCTGCCCTCAAGCAAGACATTTAATTCACCAGCCTCCCACAGTGTGGCCTCTGGCATGGGGTGCATCCCACCCAAGGGCTTCATGAGAGAGATTCTGACCACCCACAGCTCCTTGGGGCTTTGCCTGGCATTGCTGATGGTCAGAACCTCCCAGAGTAGCCAAAAGTAGGGAGAGAAGTGGTGCTTGAAGCCCTCTGGAGAGCACTGGCAGGTTCTGGGGTGCAAAGTGCAGGATCTGGTGTAGTGTAGCTCCATCATGATCAGGCTGTAGCTCCTTCATAAGGGTTGAGGAGTGCTGAGCTGGGAAAGCAGGACCCCACTGAAAGGCACAGGCACAGCTGGGGCAGTGGTGGCACTGGCTTTTCCTCCTCCCCAGAAGCTCATATACCAAAGCAAGCCAAATTTACCCATTTTATTTATTACTGAATACATGCACTTCCCAGGCTCTTTGTGCTGGTGCATCATTCAGGAACAGCCACCACAACTGCTGTGCTGCTGTGCATTAAAGCAGCTTGAAACACAAAAGAGAGCAAATTTGCCCAATTTGCTAAGGAGCTCCTTCCAGATTACCTCAATGAAATTCTCATCTGATTTTGGTTTGAAGAGGTGAGGGGGAGGCAGGTGGCAGAGGCAGATGCCCTTTAGTGGGCACTCTGAGCCCCTTGCACCCCAGACATCCCTGCCAGAGGCACAATTCCCTGCAGTGTGCTCTGTTGTCACACTTGCCTCACTTTCCTGCACAAGAAATTGTGAAAGCCAGTCACAGACAGAGCTGAATGTATCAGGCAATAGTGCCTGTGCTGGGAAAAGCCATAAGACAGGTATTTTTCATCAAGACTTCTATATCCTGCTTCAGCTTTAGTTGCTTGGCTTCACACGGGAGAGCTGAGATTTCATCCATCATACTACAAAAAGCCTTGGGGGAAAAAAAAAAAAGCTGGAAAAGCAGGTGGCAGTGAGCACTGAGTGTTTGAAATAGGCACTCCTTTGGTGGCACTTAGAGCTGTTACACCAGATCTCTAGTTTCCTCTGTGTTAAGTTGCTCCCTTTTTTAGAGGGCTATGGCACATCTGAGTGAGCCCCAGGTGCTCCCTGTGCCCCACACCGTGCTGCAGCTGGCATGGATGCTCACACAGAAAAGGCTTCAACTTCAACTTCTCATTTTAGGAAAGATAGCAGATACTGAACTGTTGGGGCTTATAGCAAAACTCCATATAATTTCCACAGGGAAGACTTCTGACCAAGATTTGGGCAGGCTGAAGGGCAGGAGATCTCCTTGCTGCAAGTCCTGTCCTCATACCCTGGCCACTGCCACCATATACTTTTTATCAGCATTTACATCTGAGCTCTTTATGTCTTGCTGCAAAAACGTCAAAACACAAGTAGAACACAATTTACACTCAGTCTAAGGCTACTTTATTTTACCAATCTGAGTAAGGAAGTTTTAGTTTTCAGAGGCTCCAACCTCAAGAAATTCAAGGGATTTTGAACCCCTATGATTTCATAAGCGCAGCTGGCCCTATTCTGCTCCAGTTGCAGGTTGTAAATAGACAGTCTCCCAGTTTGGCATCAGTGGAGTTCCCCACATTTACACACGTGCAACCAAAAGCAGGATTTAGTTAGGGAATAATTTTGTCTCTGTAGAGCAGCTTTAAAAGGTTAGGGCTCAAGTGTTCCCTCTGCGCCTCCTCTTCTGAAACCAGAGGTCTGGTTTGAACTTGACCTCAGCAGTTTCTGTGGCCACTGATTAAAATACAGCATTCAAATGAATCTTGCAGAAAAAAAGAAAAGCAAATGGATTTTCATCTCCAAAACAAAGAGCAGTGACAGGAGCAAAGGCAGACATGCTGTCTTGCAGATGGGGGGTTCCCATGTGCTGGCTGCCCCTCCTTGCTGGGTGCTTTCTGTGGTTTTTTGTTGGGAGTGGTATTCTTTCCTTCCATTGTTGGAATTAGTGTGATTTGGTTTTGTTTCTGCAAGTAATATTCTGCCTTGGTTGTGTAATTTATCATCATTCTCTTTGGCTTGCTATCAACTGCTGGGATCATAAGAAACAGAAGCACTTAAGAGCAAAATTGTTTCTTTCTGCTACAGTTTTGGTCGTGGGGAGCTCTTCTTTGGTATCAGTGAAACACATCTGGAGACCTGACCGAGGCTTACCAAATGCTTAGAGATCTCTCCTGAAGCATCACTTGGTTAAAACTTCTCCATTTAAATCTGGGAACATCTGTTATCAGGGGTGACTTGGCAGCACCCAGGCCAGATTTATAGGAGAGAACTGGAGACATTTGCCCCTTGGCAGCACAGCCTGGTAGGGCAAACACTCAGGCCTTGCCTGCCAGGGATGCTCCAGTGCTTTTGCATGTCCTTCCCCTGCCCCAGCCCGCTTCTGCTCAGCCACTCTCACAGGAGAATGCAAAGGTAGAGTGAATAATGTGGACAAGGGGGAACGGCCAAATAGCCCCAGAGTAGAAGCTTCAAAACAAATCCCCAGCTGGCCTTGCCATGAAGGACTAGGTAGAAAAATCACTCTGGGCTGTTTTCCAATGAACTGTCCTACTAAACAATCTGTGATTTGCTGCTTGCATGAGGACTTCAGCCTGGTCTCTGTTTGTTACCCTTTTCTGCTTTACTTTACTGGTACGGATGTGTTTTTCCTTTGTAACTTGTTTTCCTCAGCTCCTTCCCCTTCTTTTTCTTTGCTTGCAGCTTTGATTGTTGATTTTTACCTCCAGAGTCACAGAGGCCATCTCTGATGCCAACAGCAGTGCTCTTGCTGGGAAAACAAAACAAAACAAAAAAATCCAGAAAAGCTCCAGCTGGCCCCTCAGCCTGCAGAAGAAGTTGTGAGGACAGGCTGCCCATGAACTCTGCGAGCTGAAAGTCAGTATTGCAGTGGCAAGGGCTTCTGCTGATGATTTTGCATGTGACTTCATTTCCAGTGCATCCTAACTCTCTGCTGGATCACCCCTTCTGCAGCACGAAATGGATATTGGCCCTGCGACATGGCTAGTGGGGAAGTAGGAGTGTGGGGAAAACCTGGCAGTGTTGCTTTCCTGAGACTGTGTCACTCCTCTGTCCTGGTTGCTGTTGTATAGGTGCCATTAGCGTAGTGGATAAAAAAAAAAAAAAAAAAANGTCTGTTATGGTTGTGGTGCCGAAATAAAACCAAGAAATTTGGTTCATTCATGACATGAATCAAACCACAAAAAGGGGTGTAATCCCACTGGTAGACATCTCCATGTAGTTCTGCTGTAGGCACTGGATGGAGGTTTCTGCTGTGCTTGTGCCCTGCATACCTCCATAGCCATTGACAGTATTTTTTTATTACCAGTTTTTTTGGGCCCCTGCCTGGTTCTGATGAAATTCAGGTCTTGTCCTAAGAATTTTTTCTGTCCCAGTGCCAGCATAACCCCTGATCTCAGGCTTTCTCCCCAAACCCTCTGCAAACCAGAACATGGGCCTCCAGGGTGCCCATGAAATGTAGTTGCAGCTGGCCCCAAGGCTGTCCCCTTCCTATTTTTAGGGAAGCAAACTGCCAGAGAAAGCCAGATAGCTTTCAGCCATTGGCAAGCAGAGACGATATTGCCCTTTGATGTGAACTTGGCATTAACAAGATCAGCTCTAGGGAAACCTGTGCTATTACTTCCTCCTGTGATAACAGCTCCAACCCTGAGCAGCACTGAATGAGCACCAGATAAAAACACCAGATTGACTTTGCCAGCAAGATCATACAGGCTGTAGCCTGTTCCTTTTGCTCTTTCCAAAGAACCAGGGGATTCATCTACTGGCAAAATAACAGTTTCTAGGCTAAGCCCCAAGGTACAGAAGTAGCTTCCATTCAGCATATGGAAATTCTCATTTGATGCAATTATTCCTGTCCTTGCTCCCATGCATAGTTACCTGAATTGAGGCCTGAATGCATCCCAGAAATTATTAATGGGAAGGGAGTTTTGCCTTCCTTACTGTGCTTATTTGTACCAGAAACTCGAACACTCATTCAAGCAAAAAGCAGAAACACACATGGACACTATGATATCCAAGGAAAACAGCACCAAGACCAAGAGTGGAGGATTAGTTGGCAAATCACTGTCAGCAATGGCTGAGTGAGGGAACAGCAACCTGCTTACAAACACTGCATGAACTCTTGTTTCCCCTGGTAAACCAGTCATCCCATATTTCATGCCCAGCAGCAAGATTTACCCAATCCCTTTTGTTTTCCCTCACATCCCTGAGCCAGGTCCTGCCTTCCCTCCCTGTCTGCAGGATGCTCTGGTCTCTGTGACAGATGTCTGTGTTTGTGTGTGCACGTGCACATTGTGGCCCCAGGGGTCGCAGATCCCTCAAGTGGGTGATCTGGGGTTGGTTCAGGTTTTTTGGTCTGACTTTGCACGGCTGGGTCAAAGCTGTGTAAATAGTGTTTGTAGCAGAGGATAGGGCTCTTTAGCCTGGACTCTGGTTTTCAAGACCCCCTTGCCCACCACAAATAGTGCCACTTATCCGTCCAGGTAGCTTTTTTTTTTCTCCCTCCTCTTCATAAATGCTAAGGTCAGTCGAATGGCTCTTACGGTTTTTCCATACTCCAGAGTGGAATCAGGGCATGTGCGCTCGCAAGCGTTGTGAAAAAACACTGCTGAACTAATGATGGCATCAACTGTCCAATAGATGCATGATACTGCACTGCATGTATTAAACTGCTGTTCACTGTTTCTGTATTTCCCAAGCCTTTTCTTTATGCACATTCAACCCAACCTTCTCTCTGAGGGAATTACTTCTATGTATCGCTTTTAAATGACTCAATGTATCTGTAACTCGAAATCCATTGTTAAGTTTAAGTAAATGCAAAAGTTGATGTTTTGTAAACAAGATACTGCAAAGCCTGGTAATGTATTTTGTCTTTCTGTTGAGTGCTCTGCAACATGTACAGGAAGAGTCACCATCCAGAGCAGCTTAAAATTAAGCAGCAGTCACATACACAGGTGTAGAAGCAGGGAGCTGGGGAGGTGAGAATCCCTTTTTTAATACAACACTTACAAATCTGATCTGCATCAAAAATTCCTTCCCTGGGTCACTATAATGCTCAGAGCTACCAAACAACATGTTGGTGTGTCTCTTTGGTTTTTTGTTTTTTTTTCTTTTGGTTTGTTTTTCCTAGTGAAAATTCAGATTGGTTCACTCAATGCTCAGTATTTTTCTCTTCCTACAAGATAGTTCTTTCTCACCTGTTGAAGAATAATCTGCGTTTTGGGGACCAAGATGCTGTGATCCTTTGCCTGCACAAAATAGGGCAGAGAGCTGAGCTAAACTATCCCATCCTTTCCAAAGCATCACCACCCAGATACTACCATTTAATCCCTGAACCTCCAAGTAATACCATTTATCCATGGAAGAGTTTGGTGTGGTACTTTTCCTTCTTCCACACGGAAACCGTGCCCTTGCCTTCTTTTCCCTTAGTTATTGACCCATTTTCATCTGTGCTGGTCTTTCCGAGGCAGGGTACAGCATGGCTCCATGGTACTTGTATGAGCTGCAGCCCAAACCTCTTGTGGGCATCAGCAGGGCTTAGGTCCCAGCTCCTGAGTGGCTGCTGTGTGGAAGATGCTCAAGTTCCCAACACTCAAAGCAGAGTCATCTGAAAGGACTGGGACATTTCTCTGTGTTCCTGGCAAGGATATGCCAAGGAACAGGCCTGGGGAGCAAGCACCATGCTGGTGGCATAGTCCTTGGAAATTATTTTCCATAGTGGCCAAAAACACTAAGAAGTCTTGAGCCCCCCTTCAAGGCTGGTGCTCGGCCAGGGCTGTGCCATTGCTGAATCACTGTATGGCAGCACAACAAATCAGCAATTACAGTTGTAAACCAGTCTGAGTTCAGATTGTTGAGGCAGCACCTGGTGCGAGGCTCCATGAGGAGGTGGATGTGTGCTGTGGTTTCTGGTGGGTGGGAGCTCCAAGGGGGTTGCTCAGAGCAGCTCTGAGCTGTTCCACCTCTCAGCTTGCGTCCCCTGAGCCCAGCATGGCATCACACATGCTGAGTCTTATTAGATCAAGCACGACCCCCAAAGTGAAGATTGTGGAAGGTTGCAGCTCAGTTCGTGTGACACATGTTTTGGTCAACATAACATCAGTGACCTGCTGTACATTGACCTCTAGTTGAGAAACAATGTTTTGGCCTGTTTGGGCCTTTTTTTAGATAGATATTTTATTTGAGCCAGAAAACAGTGGGAAAAAAAAAAGCCTAGTCTGCCCAGAATAGTGACTCCCCAAATATCCCCAACTGCAAAACATCCCTCAGTTGACTTCTAATGAAAATGCAAGCATGTTTTCTACAAAGGCTTAAATCTTAATCAAAGAATGTCAGTGTGCCTAATATTGCAGGTCTTGTGATTGATAACAAGTTCATAACAGCATCCATGTCCAAAAAGAAGGGAGAATGTGTATTTACTCCATGCATGTATTAAGGCATTGCAAAAGTTTTATCTGCGTAATGAGTTTGCAGTTCTGCAAATTGTTAATGGGGCTACATCGCAAGTGGTTCTTTGCCTTGACAATCATGTATACATATCGAGATTTCTATCATAATGACAATTTAAAGGGATGACTAATTGTTTTCCTCCAATAAATCCAATTAAATCAGCCTGATGTGAAGTCTGATGATTTTGAGCGCGTGAGTCTCCACCCACATGCAAGAAAGGGAGTGAGTAATTTCTGTGGCTGCTCCACTGCCCTGTTGTGTTTTATGCAATGATGTTCCTTTATGTCCCAAAGGAGAATAACAAGATTTTCTTTCTCCCCAGTTCACTCCATAGGGAAATTAATATAAAGGATGGTTTGTCCTTTAGGTTTTTCCTAAAGGTGTCGATGGAAGTGGTGTTGGATGTCAACATATGGAGACATGGCTGTCTCCTGGGTGCTGAGAAAGTCTCTGTAGGGCTGGGGAAAGGACATGTACTTGTTGGAGACTGCTGCACCTTTGAGTTGGTCCTGGTGACTTACACACCCTGTGGTGGGAATCAACAAAGGAGACAGAATTTTCATCAGTGAGAACTTGAGTCACTTTGCAGTCAGCCATGCTCTCCAAAGATGTTGTGTGTGTTCCATCATTGGCTTAATTATCTCCCAGATGATACTCCTTGGGTGTGTTATGACTTGCTTTTCATTTTTTCCTCCTATTTTTCTCCACTGTTGTTTCTTATTTTCTGGTTCTCGTTCACTGGCACACAAGAATTCCTCCCACCTTAAAATAGGTGGCAAAACCAACATGCCCAGCAGGGAGGTGGGTCTGTGCTTGAGGCCAAAGCTAGGTGGTTTTCGACACCTGGTTCAGTAACAGAGCTGAAACATACAGCAGCGAGGGTGGCCAACTCACAGGAATATAAAGAGAGAGGCAAATTAATTATAAAGCTTTTATTTTGTGAATGAAGAAACAACCCCCAGAACCAACATGGTAAGTATCTGAAAGCTGTGGTGATCAACTGGGTTCTCAGAATTAGGTTTGGATGGTGGGTTGTACCAGGATAGGTGAGATAACCTCCAATTTGTGCTCTGGAAAAACCACATCCGTGGCAAGATACATCTTTGGAAAAGTACATCCATGTAAGAAAATGCTGTCTGGAAGTTTGTTGGAGATAGTGTGTGGCACTGAGGCACAAATACATGATTTGCAGTGTCAGGAGGAGCAGCAGACCCTGTAGAAAGACTGTGAAGTCTTCCCACATGACATAAGCCTGAACTCTGACATTCCTTTCATACTAAGGACCTCACTCCCACCTGCGTGTAAGTTTAGCTGGATTTAGCTCAAATTTGGCACTTACAGTGGACAAAGGTCTAGCCCATATTTCACCATGGTGAAATATCTCAGCCAGGAAAACTTCCTCATGTTTGGGTTTTAAAGTCATGGATTCCTCCATAGGTTCAGTGGTCACTCAGAGTGCACCAGGCTCTCCTGAGCTCCCAGTGAGCCTGGGCAGAAGATCACCCCAGGATCACTGAAATCCTCATGCAGGACATTCTGATGATGTCATGTCAATATTCACTTAATCTTTGTACATTTTCATCCCTGCTATGTGCTCAACCACAGATTCTTGGCTGTTTGCAACAAGGGAGATAAAACATCAGTACAGGGAAGCCAGAGGGACAAGACCAAGATGTGACCATAGAAAATATTTTGCTTGCAATCTTGCCAAAATCCACAGCCATGTTTGCACTGGAGGGAAGGGGACTGTCCTTACTTTGAAGGCTTTCAGAGTGTTGGTATACACTGAGGTCTGGCTTATGCCATACATCAGCCTTTCTTCATATTACGCCAACACCATTTCTCACTCCTGCTCTCCAGAACAGTCCCTTCCCAGAACCAAGGCTCCAGTGGGCTGTGGCAGCTCTTCTTTCAAAGCCAAGAGGAGTTTTGAATGAGTGATACCTCTTGAAGCAGAGAAAGTCCAGGTGCACAACTTTGAGGACCATCCAACCTGAGTAGGGATAGACCCCTGTGGTTCAGGAGCAGGTGATGTTGAGGAAGATCCATTCTGCACAGAGCTTTCAAATCAGTCTTGTGCAGTGTAAACCCTCACAGAGTGCTCTCTGTGATCATGCCTACATTGAATATCCTCCTTCAGGCCAAACTTTCCCAGCTCTGTGAATCCACAAAACCCTATTGGTCTTGTGAAGATCCCTTTGGGCAGCTTTCCATGGGGAGACAACATGGGCCTGCACTGCCCAAAAGCATTCCCAGGATACTCTAAGCTGTCACAGGAATAAGAGGATGCAATCTTCCCACCATATTATGCTTCCTCCCAACTCTGGACATGCCTCAGGGAGAAAATCCACCTCCATCACCATGGGTGTGTGCCCTGCCTAGCACATCTGAGTTCCTGTTGGGTGGACACTCTCAACCATGTTGAATTATTGTGGTGATAACCATGTTTTATATCTGTGGGGGTGGGGAAGAAGGACCATCTGGATTATCACTGCAAGAATTCTATTGAGTATTTCCAGATTATTTGGCATTTTGGCTTTCTGGATTACATTGGGATAAATTCCTGACTTCCAAATTTTGTTTGCTTATCCTGAATTCAAGAGTTTCTTTTCTTTTTTAATCTTTGGGGTTTTTCTTTTTATAATTTCAATGTGCTGATAAAGTTACGGTCAATTAATGATTCATTTACCTTCTTCATGGAAGTGTTTTGTTTAGAGAAATTAATAATAATAGAGCAGAGAGGCAATTTTCTATTCCCATCAAACTCATGAACTTTGTGCTTTCTTTGGCGCCATATAGACTCTTGTATGTTTTTCATTTTCTTTCCTTAGGGCAGAAGCAAGAGCTGTGTTCACATCTGTGCCTCAGCTTGCTGTCTAACAGTGACCAGAAATGCATAATAAATCTCAAACTTTATTGCAGGCCAGCTGGGCAGGTATCAACCATATAAGAATCACATAGCACATCTTCAAGTTTGCATTTGCTCGAAGTAGCATCTGAAATGTAACTTTCCCTCCCAGTCCTTGACACAATGCAGCTCAGTGTAGCACCTAAGTGGATCAGATCCCTGATCCACTACAAAGAAAAACAAAAATTATAGTCATGGTAAGCCCATACTTGCCCTCAATGGGAGTTGACAGAGGAACTCCTGTTCTCAACAAATAGAACACAGGTACATGATGGATACACACTTGAGTTATAATATATGGAATACAATACAATAGAATGGAATATTATATTAATTATATTATCTGTATTATCTTATATTGTTATGTTATGTTTTATGTTATGTTATATTATTACAGTGTCTCTATCAGACTAAAGCAGAGGGAAATATGGCATTAATTGAAGGTTTGGTACTATTCTGCTGTACCTTGTCAGTACTCAAATGATAGGATTTTACCATGTATTTCAATTACATTTTGGTCACAATATCTAAAGAGGGAATTCATCAATGATAAGGCTAGGGCTGAATTCTGAAGATGATGTGTGGCTTTGCTGCCACCAAACATCAAGTTCACTGCTGAGTCCACTGACAATCACCTTGGAGGCTTGAATTGAGGAGCTCCTTCCCTCTCTAAGTATTTGCAGTATGCAGAGGGCACCATGTGCTTGAGTTTACTGATGGTTCCCATTAAATCTAGGGAAAGAACCGACTGTCCATCCATTCCTCTGGAAGAAAGTCAGAGACCTTCAGAAAAGAGCCAACAGCTGTGGTTAAGATGGGTTTGTTAGCAGAACTCCTTGAGGGCTTCACTTTTCTGTCTGAAGAAGGTGGTGACAGACTGATGAGATGATTTAGCACCAAATGTGGCTGATCAGATAGGGTCCTGACACCTGTTCCTGGAAGTCACCATGTCCAGGGGTACCTACAGCCATGGATGGCCTGTCAGGGCTGTTGTGCTGTGCACCCAGGCCATGGCCTCCAGCAGCTGATGGACCTGTACCAGGTTGTGCCCATTGCCACTAAGCTGGTTGAAGTAAGATGAACTGAGCACCTCAACTGCAAAGTATTTAATTCTTTAAATTCTCCTATGGCGATGTAATACAGTAATTCTGTTCAGCTTCAGCCTCATGACTTGTTTTGATTTTCTGTGGCCTTATGGTGGTGATTTAAACCTACTGATTTATTGATTCAGTCTTAATTGGGTCCTGAACTGGGTCATTGCATCATTCTATCTTTAATTGCTTTAATGAAAGTCTAGCAAATTAGGCTGGTAATACGATTGCTTAGAGGAATTCTTGCCTGTTCATGCTTCTTAATGAAATCCATAAAAGTGTAAAAAGGAATGGGCTTATCCTACTAAATTGCCACTTATATTATGGAGCCTGAGCAAAACTCAGAAAATCAATCTGCAGTGTCCTTGGCTCTTCCTCCAAATATGTGTTTTCAGACAGAGAAAACTTAGCACCTCAGCAAATATCCCCACAGAAGAAGAATGAGAGGAAGAAAACAGTAAAATGTGAAGCTAAAACCTGTTTCCAGCTTCCATTTCTCAGATTTCCTTTAATTTTGTGAGCAAGTAATTTAGGAGAAGACCTAAAAACCTACTTATATCCCAAAACTGAACTTCAGCCCAGTGGCTAGAGTACATGCTGGGATCTTTCCTGCTCTGAGAGTCCAAATCTCTGTGGGTTTTGCAGTCTTTCATCATGTCCCCAAAGGTTTGACTCATGCCCTGTTCTCTTTGCTGTCAGTTTGGTGCCCAGATGAACATTTTAGGCAGAGGACTCAGCACTACCCCTAAGAAGGACAATTTTCTCCCTATTGTTGTGACATTCACGAGAAGCACGGCACGTGGCTGCCCTCCATCACCACTGGCAGCTGCCTGTTGCCTGCACAGTTCCTTACCACCTCTTCCCCTCTGGATTTCCAGCAAGGCTGCTGCATCTGCAATGCATTTTCTACCCACTGGGCTAACGAGCTCTGTATTGCCAAAACTGCCTGTAACTTCTTAATGTCCCCCTGTTTTATGGCTGGAAATATGCTGCTTCCTCCCACACCTTGCTCTTCAGTGAACACTGTACTTCGCATCTCACTTGACCCTGACTCCTGCTGCAGAGAAAATATCATTACTTACCAGCAGTGCAAAGCCCCCCACCAGCCCTGCTCATATACCCTGAAGCCTGTTTCATAAAGAATACATAGAATCTGCTTCAAAACTGAATTTGAAAAACCAAAGAAAATCTGCAGTCAATTAAAAGCAATGAGAATTAAGAGGACAGCAGATGAGGAATATGAAGTTCAGATCAGCTTGATCCCCAGCGTGACAATGCATTTTATTTTATCCCTCTAGGAGAACAGAGATTTTTGTCTCTGCATGGGCTGTAACAATGTGACTGGAAAGCTTCCATTATCTTTTAATTAAACAGTGTGATTACATTTTGCTTTCTCCAGCCTGTTTAGCCCGAGTCAGTGCACAGAACAAAGTATGTGTCACATGTGCTCTGAGTGCAGCACTAGCCCCTCTCCATTGATCAGGGCTGGATCTGGAACCCCAATACCTGTCCCCAGGCTGCCCATAGCTCTGACTGCACTTCCTCTGTTCTCAGCAGGGGCACCTTCCACTAGACCAGGTTGCTCAAAGTCCCATCCAGCCTGGCCTTTAACATTTCCAGGGATGGGGCATCCACATCTTTTCTGGGCAACCTGTTCCAGTGCCT
>VZUA01086920.1:68100-82408 GCA_013401035.1 Horornis vulcanius
GAGGGTCATTGCCTGAAAACTGCCCCTCCCACTCTACCCTATACAACTTACTGCAATATTGTCCCCAGAAGGGACATCGAGTTCTTGACATTCACTCATTCCACTGGCTCTTAAGAAATAAACAAGAGAGGCAGTTTCAAAGGTGCTGCCCCCAAGGCATCACTAGAAGAACGGATCACAGGTCATTTTCAAACCCACTGGGTTGGGTGATGGTACAATTGCAAAAGGTTTGTTGGACAAGTGTTCATCTTCTACTACCTCATCCTAGGATGACCCAAAAGATCTCTCTAATCTCATGGATATGTTTATGGTCTCACTTGTTTCCTGTTTGTAGGTGCAGCAACAGCAATGGGATGACAAACACCAGCTACAAGGACTGCTGAGTGGTTTCAGTGCAAAAGAGTTAGTTCCCAACACACAGCCTCACCTGGGATGGGATTCAGCTGCTTTCTCTTAAGCAGCTAAAAGTAAGATTTAGGTCTGGGCTCCTCTCTTTGCATTTGACCTGTAATGCCTGCAGGGAGAGACATGATTTTCACCTCCTAGGGCAGAGGGAGGAATCACCCTCTGAATAAAACCCTCTCCTTTTACTGACCATAAAGACACCAGTTTCGTTTTTTTTCCACCTGGAACACATTTACCAGGCAAAAAAGAGGAGGAACCTGGAGCTCAAGGACAGCTCCACCAAAAACTTTCACATTTAGAAGATCCACATCAAAATCAATTTCTCCTTAGATGTCTCCTGCTTTTTTTCCCCCCCCCTACAAAAAACATCCTGAGCTATTTTATTGTGCATGTGGGACTTCCATCTTGCTGCTGCATTGTGAGGACAGGCAGTGTATTTTTCTGGATTTATCTACTAAATACATCTAAAAATCCTTCTATGTGTGTCAAGCACTCCTGGAGTCTGGATGGGCTTTCTCTGGCAGAACATTTGGAACAGACAGGGAATCTAAATAAACAAGTAAATCCTGACTGTGATGATGAAGGATTACATGTTTCTTTCCATCTTGCTTTGTAGTATTTTCAACAACTGAAAGTTGGGGAGGGAGCCTGCCTTGATGAATAACATTTCATTTGCTTTGGAATCCCCCAGCAGTGGGAAACCATGGCCAGTCAACACAAACACAGCAACTGCTTCCACTCCCTTGGAAGCTCTTGTTCCTTGTGCAAAAGCACTGTGGGGTTTTGTTATATGGCAAATTCTTGCCCCAACTGTCCTCTCACAAGGACTCTTATACAAATGCATGCTAGCAAGATGGGGAGCTCACAGATAGAGGGCCAGAAATTGTGTTGCAAAGGAGCGAGTTTGGTTTCGATCACAGTTCAGTCCAAGAGCTCTTTGAAAACAGCCAGCATATCTTGGCTTTGGTGTTTGCCAAACCCTTGCAAAACCTCAAGCAGAACACTTCTTGAATTTAAATCCCCATAAAGGAGGACACTGAGTTAGGGAAATATGTTTGTTGGGAAGACATGAGGTGGAAACTCTACTTTATGAGGGATTTCCTGCATTTTCCATGGATGCAGTGATAGGCATGGCCTATGCCAGAGTCCAGTGCAGAGGAACAAACACTTCATGCAGCTGAAGTGGGAGATTGTGTGAACCCAACTGCATTTCATCTGTCTGGGCTGGCTGATGGGGAATAGCAGACATCAGGGATAGTATTATCCTCATCCCAGAGACACTCCCAAACATTTTGAGGTTGGTCCTTTGTCAGCAGAGGTAGTGCTGCTCTACAGAGCCACTCAGAAACTTCTCAAACACCACCTAAGAGCTAACTAGCTCATTTGCTTATTCTATTTTTCTGCAGTCTTCACTCTCCAGTCTGAAACACACAGTTTATAGCTTAAATTATCTGGAGATATCCAGAGACATCACAGGAACAGCACAATTCTAAAAAACTGAGGTACTATCTGACACGCACAGCTTTGTTTGCCAACAGGGTAGGTGATAGAAGAGCTCAGCTTGATAACTGGATGCCTGCCTGCAACTGCAAGACTACCAGCTGCAAAATAAATGTTTTGTTCCTTCTACATGGGGAAAAATAACATGGTGGGGTCATCTCATTCTCACTGGCTGGTTACAAAGAGCATTTTGCACAGGAGTCTGCAGTGGGGATGACGGTGATGATGGTGATGATGATGTTTAAGTGTGAGTGCTGTCCTGCCCTTGTTGTTACTGCTGGGGCTGTGATTCACCTGGCTGCAGTCAAGTTATCCTTAAACTGGTGCTAAGAACTGCGTAACTGCCACAGCTGTGAGCTTAGCACAGCCTGGATAACCAACCCAGCTGCTGAACAAGCTGGTGAGCAGTTAACCAGTCCAAGTTGCTACTTGGATGCTTGGGAAATGAAGAGAAGGACTAGGAAATGGCTCTATAGGCAAACCTTGTAAGTAATTTTACAAATTGCTTCCAAAATCTCAATTCTCTAATGACCCATAATTGAGAAGAGTTGTTTGGTCTGAAGATCTGTCTGCATGTCTGCTTCTTCCACAGTTTTGTTAGGAAGGCATCCTCAGCAGTGGTACACTCAACTTCAGAGCAGTACCAGGAGATGTAATGAGAAAGGTGGCACAAGAACCATATATATCCTGAGGATTTATCCCAGACAGCCTACTGCTGTGAAACTGCATATTAAATGTATTTGAGTATTTGTCTGAGAGACAGTATCACAAATACACTGAGTTTAAAGTTTCACCATATTTAGGAGATACACAAAATCTTCCAAAGAAATCAGCACTGTAATAAATAGAATAGAATCACAGAATCATTGAGGTGGGAAAAGACCTCCAAGAACATCCAGTCCAACCATTAACCTAACAAACTGATTTTGAAGCATCACATTATAGGCATGAAAACCCCTTCCCAAATACCCTGAACTTTATATACACACACACTTTTCTTATTGACAGATACACTACTGCCTTCTACGAGCTTGATTTGAGTGGCACAGTGGATAAAGGTGCCATGGATAAGGGTGTGATGGTAGTGTGCACCCACCACAAAATGTCCATAAGTGGTTGAAGTTAGTGTTACAGAAC
Source organism: Horornis vulcanius (assembly GCA_013401035.1). Classification (NCBI taxonomy): domain Eukaryota; kingdom Metazoa; phylum Chordata; class Aves; order Passeriformes; family Scotocercidae; genus Horornis; species Horornis vulcanius. The sequence continues at coordinate 71,143 of VZUA01086920.1, forward strand.
TCCAGTCACTCAAAACCCAGCAGTGGCACCCAAGTCTTGCCCTTCACCTACCCAAAGGAGAGATGTTGAGTCCCAGCTATCTCCTCATGCATGCTCCTTATGGCAACACTGCTAAAAAACACTGGAGTCCCTCTACCTAAAAGTCTTTCCTGTGGGAGCAAATGTGTTGCATGGAAAGAAAGACAAGGAATCAAAGAGTAGTGGGAGAGGTCTGGCAGAAGGGGGTATTGGGTTTGGGATGGAGTGACTTAATCTCCAGTTACTGGGATTTGTCAGCCAAGACTAACACTCATATTGAAGTGTGGAAAAGTCCCTGTCAGCATGGTCAAAGCATCATGTTGGGTGAAGTGCTGGGGGCATGGCAGTGCTGAGTTAAATCAGCTTTGCCTGCTGCAAGAACAGCACTTTAGGGGCATAGAATTGGGGTCCTAAGCATTGGCATTAATGGAGATGAGCTGGGATTTCACCCTAGGGCCTCATGAATCAGCAAGATGCATAGGACCTGGATGGAGAAAGAAATTGTTGTGGCTGTTGTTACCTTGCTGAATGCTGGGTCAGCATTTGCCACAGGAAATGTAATGTCTGTAGCACAACTCTCCAGTTAATTCAAAATATTAGAGATGGGGACTTCTTTAGGGTATGAAGCACTGCCTACACTGCCTCTGCCAGGCTACACCCACCCCAAGGTGTCTCAGCACTATTTTTCTTCTTCATTTCACTCCTCACGAAAAGCAGGTTTTCACTTTAGGTTCCTTAGATGCAGCTAGTCAAGGGAAGTCATCTTTCCCAACAGTCATCATAGAGTAATGAAAACTTCCTAGGGGAGATATCTTGCCTACCTTAGACACTTCCCTTTGGTGGACCACCTTTGGAGACTCCTGCCTAGATAACTATCTCAGACTGGAATGGATCTCACCATGAGTCCCATCAAATGGCATCTGAATGGCACTGACTTCCCAGGGCAGGCTGAAAGGGCAGGATACAAATAATTTTCTTGTACTTTGGAGAAATTTGCCCTGGAAACAGACCCAAATCCATGTCCATGGGTACTTGTGGGGGCTTTAGAAAGAGCTTTGTTCTGAGCTGTAACAAACCATGCCTGGTGTGAAGGTATCTGAACTGCTGGTAGCTCTCATCTGCAGTGGGTGTTGCTGGCAATCATTTCAAAACCCCACACTTCCCCTTCAAACTACAGCCCTTACACTCCTGCTCTGGGTGGGGGTGGTTTTACAGGATGCAGGGTCATTACGGGGCACTTGAGAACTGGTGAGAAGAGCCTCAGCCATGGAGGTGCCTGAAGAAAGGTCCCTGGCCCCAAAACCACAGCTAGAGTTTGTCCTGAGGCATTGCTTTCCCCTGGCACTTGGAGCCCTGAAGCCTGAGATGCTGCTGAGAAAGGATGAAAACAAAGATACCAAGTGACAGTCAAGTGACAGTCACACCAAGCCACCTCTGCCAGGATTGGAAATGGGGATGGGAGTACATCCTCATGGTCACTGCCAGTGCCCAGGAAGGGATCAACACCCTATTCCCTATACTTGTGACGGAAAAAAGTTAGTGGTTTAGTGAGTATAGAAATCACATTAATCAAGAAGACAAGAAGAGAAAAAAAAAAGGTGTAGGGTACGAGCCAGACTGCCTACCACAGGCACCTCACTCGTGCCAAGTGAGCAGATAAGTCAGTCCTGCCAGTAAATCCCTAAATTCCCTGCCCAGGCAGTGGGAGACAGAAGGTCTCCAGGAAGAGAAAAATAAATCAAGAGGGTACGACCTCACTCTGGGTCATCTCCAAGTTCCTTTCCTCTGCCCACTGACCAGGCAGTCAGCGAGGGAGGCACAGGAGAGCCAGCCCGCTGCTTTTCCCCGGCGCTGAGGCGGAGGGACGCCGCTCCCGCCTGGTTTCTTTGAACGCGTTCCGCCGAGCGATTCGCCCTGGATGCCACAGGAATGCGGTGGTGAACTGGGAGGGGAGCTGCAGGGAAGTGTCGGACTAAGCTGTTTAGCAGGAGCAGCCGAACTCCTGCTCCTCGACTGAGCTCGGTGCTCAGCCCCCCTGCCCCATCCCTGGTGCCTGCTGCATTCCCAGCTTCAGCGCCGCTCCCAGCAACGAGCACCTGCCGAGACGGGTCAGGGCTGGGGAAGCAGAGGCTCTTGGAGCCCTCACAAGGGTTTATCAGCCCCGTGCCACTCTGCCAGCCTCTTTGCTGAGACTCACACCACTCTCCTGGGACTCCCTCCACTAACACTGCTCAGGGTGGCCAGCAGAATAAGGAACCGTGGGGTGGCACATGCCTCCAGAGTGTACAAAAGCAGAGACAGCAGCCAGGACAGCACTCCTGGCTCTGCACCCCTGTCACAGGGGTGTACAGAGCTCATTGCAAGGACAGCGAGCTCACAGGCTCTGCAGCACAGCTGTTTGCTCGGCACAAACAACCCAGGCAAACGCAGCCTTTGTTCCTTACAGGCACCCCGCATGGCTGGGGGGTATTCCCAATTCAGCTCTGCCCTGCTCCTGGTCAGGGCAGGTCTGGATTGAGCTGCTGAGTTACAGGTACATGATCCTGAATGTTAAAATGCACTACCCAGCCGAGCTTACAGGAAAATGTTTTGAGGAAGGACAAACAAAATCTTTACTCCATGGTTTTAACAAGCAAACGTGTGTTTAAATCTACCCTACAAGACAGGCTGCTTCAGAGATTTCTGCATTTTGCTCTGATGCTGAAAATGTCCAAATTACATTTACTTCTTTTTTTTTTCTTTTGTTTTTGTCTCAGAGCTAATTGCAGTTTCAGCAGGGCTTCAAAAGTCTCTGTGAGAGGCTTTTTTCCCCCCAACAATATGTACAGAACCTTTCCATTACCACAGCTACTAAAGTTACCAAAACTTGCTGTCCAGTTTAATTTTCAACTCAGCTTTTTCCCACTTAGTATTACTATTGTCACAATAAAACCAATTAGGTCTGATATGCCTAAAACCACTTTGCTAATATACCTTACCCCAAGTGTATTGTTCTCTGACTGAAAGTTGCTGTGTGACCATGGCTCCATCTAAACTTGTTTTACTTGGCTTGTATTTCAATAGGATTAGATCACCATTCCCCCACACATACACACACAGAGAACTAATTAAATACCAAGGAAGGGATAAAAACAGCAAGATCCAAAATCAAAGTGTATTGTGTCCTTCCTTCTCAATGGTGGGAACTCAGGGAAAGGAGAAACTGCTGATCAGAGCAGCACAGCATCTTATGATTTTCTTCTATTTATTCAAACTTTTGAACTGACCTTTACCTTGTGTTACAACAGCTTCTAGAAATCTCCCTTATTTTAGTGGTCCTGTCAAGTAGAGAGCATATACCTTATAGCACAATAGCAGTGAAGGAAGCACAGTATATCCAAATATATCATCCCCCAGATACAGCTGAAGCTGAGAATCAACATCAGATGGTGAAGAAAAATATTTATCTTTACCAGTATTAATTTGCATGACAACAACATTGGTTTAAAGTAGTATTATACCTGGTTTAGGGTCTTTATATTAAGTATGATTTACTTCAGTCTAGTGTATTACAACTTGTAGAGTTCCCTGGGAGTCCTGACAGAAGTGACCGACGTTTTGGTGTGGCAGGTGCTGCAGGGATGCCTGTAAGCTGAGGTTTAAACATGGATGTAAGGGGTACAAAAGAACAGGTGGAAGAACAGGGGGCACATGGAAACAAGGTTGATTAAGGTCTTAAGGAATTCAGAACCTCCTGGGGATAAGGCCATGCCAGACCTCCCTGTACCCCTCAGCAGGTTCAGAGTGCAAATGCCCAGAGCCCACATCCTCTGCCACTGAGGAGGGAAGAACTGGAATCAGTTAATATATAATAAAATAAATGTTATGTATAATATGAAGAGATCCTTTGTTTCTCTATTACCTATAAGTCAAAATGGGGAAAGAGAGAAGCCAAGCAAATCCCAGCAGGCTGTGGGTGGGTATTGGCAAATGGCCACAGCATGACTGCAATGCACTAAATGCTGCCTCTCAAAGAAAGCAAAGAAATGGATATTTACAGTAATTGGAGGCCATGTCTCCTCCCCAGAAAATATATCATACCCAGGGGCATTTGTATGCACAGGGGGAGAACCCATGCTGAGAAAGGCAAACGTTTAAAGTTAATGCAACATCTATAAAAGTCAAGTTCCCCTATAAATCCCTCCGCTCTGGATGTGTTGGCTTCACACTGCACACAAGCTGCTGCAGCTCAGCAGCCTTTACAAACAGATAGGATTTCCTTGGCTGAAGGCTCAGCTGGAGGCCCTGAGCATGCCCTGCTGCTGTGCACAGCTTCTGGATTTCAAAGAGAAAGTACAGGTGCCCCAAGGCAACCTGCTGCCCTACAGTGCCACTGGGGAGGGGGAATGTTCACATCTCTCCTGAGCACCCATAGGAACTTCTGGAGACATTTCACTTTATTTCCTGAGTCTATTTGGATCCAGAAAAGCATGGGGAGTGAAAAGGTCACACTCAGCCTTGTATTTATCCATGTTTGGTGGGTCCCTTGTAGCAGTCTTTGCATCACCCTGCTAAAATATGTAACCTCGGTCCTGGGTAGGAAACATTGGCTTTCTGTTCTTTTTCTACAGTCTCTACAGATACAGAAATTCCTCTGGAGGATGAGTCAGAGGAACTAATTTAGAGCAGGGAATCAGGCACTAAAACTGAGTTGAATAGTAGGAAACAACTCCAACACGGTGCTTACGCACACGGTGGAGACGCCCCTGTCACGGCAGGAGCAGGACAAGAGGCTCTAATGAAGCTTTTCCCTGCAAGCAGAACAGGATTTGTGAAACCTGCACAGAAATGACGGCAGCACCACTGAAGTCAGGCTGGGTGAGACACACGGGCTTGACAAAGGGCATCTCCATCTGCTCCTGAGCTGCTCTGCAAGCCCAGAGCAAAGAGGAGACCTCAGCAAGGAGCTGTTTGCTGTGCCCCATGCCAGCAGCCTCAGGAGAGGTGACTGAGCCAGAGGGGCTGAGGACCAGGTCCAGCCCTCATTCAAGCTCGGAAGTGCCACAGATTGCCACGGCATGAAGTGGAAAAGCCTTGGTGAGGTTGAAGAAGCAAAGACAAAGGGAAGGAAAAACAAACATCTGTGATCTGCAGGCGCTCTCTGACTAATGTCAGTGCTGAGAAAGGGACCAAATGCCTGAGAGACTAATCAGCAGCTCTGAACAACATCTAACATCTGGCTGACGGGAGCTCACTGCTACTCACAGATATTCCTGTCCCACCAGGCAGCCCAGAGCAGCCTGTCCACAGCTCTGGCTGCTGCGTGGGCTGTAAATCCTGAAAGGGCCCCAGACCACCCTGGGTGAGAGAAATGAGCAACAGGCTATTCTGAACATGGCAGGATTTGGCAAATAGGCAGTTTTCAAAATGGGCAGATGTGGTATTTAGGGGACCATCCTCCTGCTTGCATGTGCTCAGATGGCCCTAAGCATTCGGGGCATTAATGACTGTTTCTGTAGGAGACAAAAGCTGTTTTCACTCTAGCACAATTCCTCAGATCAGGTTCTATTCCTGGGCCAGTATTTCAACTCTCAGCAGAAATACAGGGTCAGAGAAATACAAGGTCATACTTGACATCCAGTGCCATATTTAGTGGCCAAAATCTCTCCCTGCTGCTTTGCTGCCTTTCATACAGACACAGAAGCACCAGAAATTCCCACCATGTGCTGCACATCTTACTGCCTTATACAGGGAAAAGCTTTTCACACAGGGCTGGCTACAGTGCCCGTGGAAAATAAGCTCATAAGGGAAGCATGAGTCAGGCCTCCCCATACACACAAGCCTGGAGCACTCTTTCCAGCCTGATTTCAGGAGAAGGAGAATTGCAGCCACAGTTACACAGGACAAAACACTCACAGGACTGGTGGATGCCCTGTGGTGACCTCTTCCCTGCAAGCATCTAAATTATAGAGCACACACCCCACTGCTGGTTAATGTTGCAGTGGTGGCTCTCAACTGTTTAATCCTATGTTAATAATTGTGCTGGAGAGAGATAATTACATAGCAAGAGCCACATCACTGCACAGTGAGCACATGGTGATACCTTTGAGCTACAGTTCAATCATGCACTATCTTGGGGTTTGGCACTTTTGTGAATAACTGCACTGAGGTCTGAAAAATCTCATAATATCCTGTTGTTATGTCTTTTTACCTGTAAAATTTGTTATTGTTCCTAGCCAAATACTTAGGGATAGGGAGCAAATGCATCTCCCTGTGAGTCTGTGTTACTGTTTGTTTATTCACGGGCTTTAAACGTGATTATGAAATTAATTTTCTCTATCAGTCCAAAATTCTTCTGTGGAATTTGTTATATTTTTCTCATATTTCTCTGACACAGAAGTTATCTGTACTTTCACCAGCTTTGTATTGCATCACTTTAGCAATAGCAAGGGCCAGAGAAGGGATAGCTTTGAAGAGCAGATGATCTGGATTGCCTCACACCCCTCCTGGAGTAGCAATCACAGTACCCACACCAGTCACCATCCACACAACTCCACAAAAATTGCCTAACATCATAGAATTATTAAAAAAAAAAAAAAAAAAGACAGGAAGCATCCCTACAATCATGAAAATCTGNCACACTAAGAAACTCAGGACCTGGGCTCCAGTCTAGTCCCATAATTAGGACACTTGCCCTGTCTTTTGGCAATGATAATATTAGATGAACAAAATTTCTATCATTTTGAGCTGTGTAGTCTGAACAGCTTGTTCTCATTTAAGCAGCATGTGCACTTCACACCTCATCAAAGAGGGCATATAATATGCTCTTCCTAATCAGAGGAATGGGACTGGAGGTCTCCACTACAGCGAGGACAATAATCAGTTAGGGAAGAGTAGGTCCAGTAAATAGATTCCCTGTGCTTCAATTGTCTGTCTCCAAAAATGGGGATTACAGAACATCTGTGATCTACAGAGTTTCTGAGCCGTTATAATCTAATCCAGAAAGGTCTATCTTCAAAACCTGAATATAGATCTTTCTGGATTAGATTATAATGAAGTGTGTATGGGACAGGAACAATAGCAGAACCAGGACTCATGGGCAGATACTTCACTTGCATGCAGAATGGCCACAGTGCTTCTCTGTGCAAATTCAGAGTATGAGCCCAGAAACCAGATTTTTCCTTAGGTGCTGGTAGGCATTGCCCATAACTTCAGCCTTTTGTCCTGCAATCTGGAAACATGTTGTTCAGTAAGGATCCTGGACAAATTGCCCATCACTGGACCATGTGACTGATTGAACTTTCAATATTGAGGGAATTAGTCAATACAAGTTTGCAATATAAAAATTGTATCTTTCTGTGTCATTGATCAAGGTATTTAAGTCCATATTATCCAAGAAGGGGGAAATCCTGGCTTTGTGAACATGGCTTAGACACATGAGCAATGTCCATGGTCCCAAGACCAAGGATTCAAGTACGATCAAAGGGACAACTTCTAGCAACTGCCTTTATTGGGCCATGGAAAATAAAACAAACTATTCCTTAGCCACCATTCACCAACAAAATGAGTGTGAGTGGTTAGGCAACAACATGGTAATGGTCATTCCTCTTATTATGCTGGACCTAAGGGTCAGTAAATGAGCAGAAAAGGCAGCAGAAGAATCCGCAAGGGGTCTTTACAGGAATGGAAGAAAACTTTTATTCTCACTCATGACCTAGGTCAGAAATTAATGGGAGTGTGAGCTAATCTGGAAGACCATAGCAAGAACATGGCACCAAGCCTCTGGAGGGGATGGTAAAGACTCTTTCCTGCAGGTATTTGAGGCGTCTCTTCACCAGCCAGATGTGGTTTAGGGCTAGTACATGCAAAGTGCAACACAAACTCAGCTGATAAGACTGGATGACCANCTCTTTCCTGCAGGTATTTGAGGCGTCTCTTCACCAGCCAGATGTGGTTTAGGGCTAGTACATGCAAAGTGCAACACAAACTCAGCTGATAAGACTGGATGACCAATTTGTTTAATCTGAGCCCCATCCAGATGGTCTCAGTTCTGCCTTGCTCTATTTAACCCTGTTAATAAATACATCCCTGTACAGGCATACAGCACCTACCCCTCTTGTGGCTGTCAGTGTTACTGAAAGTCAAACTGATGATCTACCTTGCTTCCTCCAGATATTTGTGAGGCATTTCAAGTGAAGAAAAACAAACAAAAAAATCCTAAGAAATTGCATAATTCCAAATGTTTTTCCTTCCACATTCTCCACACCCTAGAGACGCCACTTAGTAACATTTCTTTATTTAAACCCTTCCTAAAATATCCTTTTACCATTGAGAACTTTGCAACTGTTTGGGAGTGGGCCGAGTTGTTTGCTGTTTTGATGGAAAAACTAAATTATTTCCTGGCTGAGATTTATGCGTCAAGATTTAGCTTGCAGCCAGATTTTTTTAGCCAAGTTATAAAATCTGAAGATAATTCCAGCTCTCATCATCAGTGACTTTTATGAAGCAATTCAGGATATGTGCAGGAATAAAAGGAAACTCCTCACCATGGAGGTTTTCATAGAAATGAAGAGACACATTCTTGCACAGAAGGAAAGGGCAGGAACATATGTCAGCCTAAACAGAGCTGTCAGAAAGCAGAATCCCAGCTTACTAAAAACTCATGGACATGTTGATGAACCCATGTTTTTTAATGCTTTGGATGCAAATTGAGACTGAAGCAGAGGTTGCACTGGTCTGTGGACAAAACAAAGCTGAGTTTTGCTTGAGACATCAGGCTTTTGGAAACTTAAGAGCAAATGCCTTGATGTGATACTGTAAAGATGCTCCTGATCTCCTGAGATTATTCTGTTCAGAGATGGTCAGCTGGAACGTATTTTGATCATGTTTTCTACCAAAAGGACACAGAAATGCCCCACTAAGCCATGGATAATGTACTTCTCCACATCTTCTGTCCCATTTGCCATGCCTGACCCTGATGGGCTGACTCATGTCTGAACAGTAACATGGCCAGAGCAGGTGTCAGGTGGACAGGCTCAAAGGAAAGAATAGAGAGGAAGAAGGGACAAGCAACTGAAAGTTCCAGAAACCCACAGTGAGACTTGTGTGCCTAAAACTCAAGGTCTCAGGCAAGGCACCCCGAAAAGTCTGGGGCTTTTGGCTGCATCCACATGAGCAAGTCAATTTGTGTTTGGGGTGAGCAAACAGACAGGGAAAGGGTTCAGAAGGTGTGTGCAGGACCAGCTGTGGATTCCTCATGTTCCCATTAGGAGCTGGTGCACACCATACAGGCATCTGGAGCAGTCTGGCTGTGTTTCCCCCAGGAGGAATCTACTTGTGCAGCAAAACCTCTCTGTGAACTGAACCAGCTGTCAAGCAACATTATGTGTCTCTTACTCACCTGACTCATTCCCTGTCCAATGATGGAGATTGCACCGATTGACACATCTGGCAAACTAAGACAGCTCATGTTCCCTCAGGTGCTCTGCCTGAGCTCCATGGCTTGGGAAACTTCAAACAGGAGACCTCACAACCATTGCAAAGCCTGCAATGCAACTGGTTTCTCATTTACTTCTTGTCCTTCCTGATGGGCCAGCTCCAGGCTCTGGAGGTGTTTCACTGGGCTGCTGGAGGCCACTCACCACCCATTTGAGGGCAGGAGGTGAGGATGGAAGTGCAGTGCATCTCCAGGATTGTGAAATCCAATAATAACTCAGAAACAGCAGCTAGGGTCTCCCCAGAGTCATCTCCTGCCACAGCTCACTACATTTCTCTCCCCGAAGTTCCTCTAGAAGGCTCAAGCAAAGAAGAGGCTGGCTGAGCTCTAAATCAACTTGCCTATTTCCTGCCACTTGATGTACTGCAAATCTTCACTGGTGCTGACACCCATCCTCTCTCAAACTCCTACATTTTTTAAGAACAGTTGAACCAACAAGTGCTGGGAGAACACTGAGCCTGTAAAGCCACCTTGGCTGTGTTTCAATGTCTTCTGGAAAGATCCTAACGCAACACAGACGTTCACGATATGTTTGCACTTGCAGCTAAGTGCTGGCTACATTTGAGCTTGTCTGTAATGAGCTCTCTGCACAATACCACACATGAAATACAGGCAAAGAGAAAGGCATATTGGTTTCAGAGTTACATGGGAAGGAAGGCAGATGTCTAGCAGCAAAAAGAACTCAGTAGATACAAGGATATTGCCTTCCAGCTCTGCTAATCACTGTCCATGCCTTAAAGCCAGGTAAAAATTGTTTAGACAATCCAGTTCTGAAGTGAGTTCCTGAGATACATCCAGAACAGCTGTGAGGTTGGAACTGGACTGAGTTCCAGAGATGTTTAGATCCAGTAAAAAATGTCAAGAAATGTAGCTGACCTTTTGTTTTTGGGGCTGGAGAGTGACCAGAGAAGATGCTTTGCTATGGACTCACAGCTGTGAGTCCAAAACTTGTTTACATGACCAGGCAGCAATTTGAAGATGGCAACAGAAATGAGAACAAAAGCAGTGTGGTAGCAGCTAAAGAAGCTGCTTTCTGTCCAACAGCTCATGACAGCTTAGTCATGCCTTTTGGAGTCAGTGGTGTCATTGCAGGGAAGGTGTAAACTCATGTTTTACATTAATGACTTGAATATTTAAATTTAATGAAGGTTGTTGAAAATGCATGCCACATCCTTTGATTGCTGAGGAAAGAATTCCCAGGTATTTCAAAGCTTAATTATTAAAAAAAACCCTTTTCAGTCAATTAGAACTGATGCATATGTAACAATAATAAAGAGACAAAAAAAAAAATAGGCATAGTCAATTTAAACATCAGTTGATTCAATTACAGCCCCCAAAGTTCAGGTGAAAGAAGACCTCACAAGCAATGTTCCACCTCTAGCACTTCTCAAAGAAGACCAACACCCTAAACTAACAAAGCTACTTTCATCCAAAAAATTCTGAATCTGGCTTCACATTTCAAACTCATTTATTACTATACTTTCTATGTATAACTCATCGTTTGTGAGAGCTATACAAAACCACATAAAAGGGAAGAGGAAAAGGGAGGGGTGCTATAATAAATTCTGCATTACCTGAGAAGATAGGCAAGTGCCTTCTCATGCCAGCTTCCCTTGGTGTTAAATTGCAGCAAGGGGTTATATACAGTTATAGCCTGAGCTGAGTTTTGAATCTTGGGTGGTGACACAGTGGTTACAATTGTGGGTTGCCTGGACTTAAAAATGTGGTTAAATTACAATAAAGTTACAGTAATGGCCATGACAAAGAATGTCT
>VZUA01086923.1:8510-19389 GCA_013401035.1 Horornis vulcanius
ACGATCAGGGGTGCCCAGACTGGACTGCAACTCTCACCTCCTAGACCATCACTTTCACTCCATCTGGTGGTGCTGGAATCTGTTGGGAAGTGGTGGCTGGGAAGAAGGAAAGCAGTGTGAGAGCATGTTAGGCTTCAGACGTGAAGGCTGAATTTCACAATCCTTATGTTCAGCCTTGCATGTGTTAGACGGGCCAGTAACTTCCATCTTCGAGTCTCTAAAGCTACTCTTAGAGCTTATCTTTACAAAGGTCATCAGAGAAGCCAAGAAAATGTCTTGAGTTCTCATCCCTCTGGACTGAGGACAGAGGAAGGAAGCACCTCCCATGACTTTGACATTTTCTCTGGCCATATGAGACATAATGCTCTTGAGCTCTGCCCATGACATCCTGTACATCTTCTCTTTCCATTTTCCCCCTGCAAGTCCAGCGTATTGCAGGAAAGAAGCAGCAGAAAAGAGTATAAGCATTTAACCACAAGAACAGTCATCTAGGAAAGAGAGCAGTATAAATCAGTCAAACCTCCAACAAATAAGATTATAATGGTTGGACATCCATTAGCAATTGCAGCCCTCCAACATCACAATTTCTGTGCCCATCTGTTCCCTCCCCATGGTCTCTGCCTGCTGCTCTCCCCTTGTTACCAGGTACCACAAGGCTCGCATACACTCCTCAGTGCACCCCAGACACTACAAGAGAAACAAGCATAGGGTGAGTGCACTGAGTGTGGGACAAGCACTGAGTGTGGGACATGATATCCCTAAGCCTTCACCAAATGCTGCAGGTTGTTCAATTTACCATGTTATTTAGCAGGCAAAAGGACTTGACAGCTAACCAGTGCAACCTATGCAGTGAAATCTCAGCCTGATGTACTTGGAAGGTATGAGCAGGCAGAGGTGCTCTGAGCCCATCTGGAACCACTGGATCCATCTCATCAGTGATACAGCTTGCAAGAGTACAGCTCAGGTCAAGGAATGCAGACCAGCAATTCCATCCTCCTGTTTTTTTCTAATACATGTGGTGTTGCAAGGAGAAAGAAAAAAAAGGCAGNCATTAGAGGAGAGGAGGGTCTTTGCTTCCTAAGGGTTACCAGAAACTAGCAGGATTTTATTTTGTGTCACATTGATCAGTGTTGTGTACCTTAGGCTCGACCCAATACCTCTGGATTTCCTTTGTGGATATACATGATTTTTGAGATATCTCATGTATCTAGCAGGGCACCACTGCTGATTCTTCCTTGGAAAAAGTGGCAACTCTCTAAAATATCCAACCCTTCACTAAGCCATGTCCTATCAGGGTTCGGAGTCAACACAGCATTAAATTCCTGCTCTGAATCAGCCACACAATCTCACACATGAGTTATTGCCCAGTTCATGTTTTAGCTCCTCTGTTCTTCTGGCAATCTGACCAAGGAACCTGTATGGCCAGTCTAAACCCTTCATGACAATTTTGTCATGTGCTAAATCTGTTGTTTCCAATATTAATTCTGAGCTCCTTTGTGTTTTTGCCTAACTGAATTGTTTGCTGTCTCCTGATTCTTGGCATACTCTCTGTAAGGACTCTCTCTAACAACCTCTGTAAGGAGTCTTTCAAATGCAGCAGATTCATCTATAGATCCAATACATTGCTTTACAAGGAAGAAGTCTTCTCTTGGTCAGCCAGCTATCATTATCTCTTCATGGTACTCTTTATTTTACTCCTCTGTGTGGTAGCTGTCTCTATCAGAGGCTGGGTGGCCATGACTAAACTAAAAATGATGTCTATAAACTAAACTATGATCAGAGTGTAACCATGCCTCCATGGTTATGCCCCAGCCCCGGATTGCAGCTTGTACCTGCCTCAGCAAAGCCCTGTTTGAGTTAGGCAGCACTTACCTAGGCAATGCCTCCCTTCCTCCCTTCAGAGCACAGTGTGAAGCACACATTGTCCCTGGAGGGTGCTGTGGACTAGGTCATGGAGAGAAGAGAGTTTAGTCCTAAGGACAGGAGCCTCATGTGCCACCTGCAGCCCTCATACGAGCTCCTGTTCCTGCTGCATGTAAACCTAGAGCTCAGTTTCAGTCTGGGGAGTCACAGAAATTGCCCAGGTGTCCAATGTCTCAGGTAAATTATTCTACCTTGGCTTTACCAGATTAGTCTTGTTTCCTCTCATCTAGACTACCTTCTTCTTGCAAATGGATGGCAATAAGGATACTGCCCCCAATAACAATTCCAACCCACCCCCATTCCCTGACTCTCACCAGCTGGACAGAACAAAGGACCCTCTGGAAATCCCCTGGCAGACAAGGAATAAAGAGGCCTTGGCAATGAGCTGAGAGCACAACCCAAATATCTGCACAACTCAAATTACTGAAGATCAGAATCTCCCCTTAAGTGCACATCCCACTCAGCCTGATAGACATCCCTTCTAAAATTCCTGTTGCAGGGCAAGGTGGTGGCAGTCTTTTCTTTGTGTTTCTTTTTCCAGTTGCATCACCACGTTCATCTCAGTACCCCCATCCCTGCCCTCCTGAGGTGCTCGCTTTAAGATTGTCACAAATATCCCCGGTGCTCGTTCATTACTAGTTGTGCCATTGCAGACACTTTTTAGGAGGATGCTCAGTACCCTTGACTAAATTACTTCTGAGATGTGACATTGAGGGAAGGAAGAGTTTTACTAAGTTTATAATAGCCTGAAGTCGATAGGCATCCTGGTCCCTATCCATTTAGGCAGTACAGAAAGCCAGAACCCTCTGGAGGGCTAGGTAATGGTTCTGAGAGTGTCTAAAATTAGACATAGTACATTTGGGCACTGTTGAACATTTATCCAAGCTACAGTGAATCCCCACTTCCTGAACATAACTTTATTGCCAATGTCTAGAGCTAAAATGCCTCACAGTTGGTTTCTTGAATAGAAAAGGCACCTATATATTATCCTTTCATGGATGACCATACTCCTGTGATGTGTTAAAGATTTGCCTGGTGATCTCTGTGTCACAGTCTATATACAGCCTCCTGCACACTCACACTACCCCAGATTTCTCATGCTGGTGTCTCTGGGCTACCACATACAGCAAAGTGGGGTTTGAGATTCCCCTGGCAGAAAAGTGCAAGTACTGCATTTGCACCACTAGTGTGCCTGGTGCTTTTCCCTGGCAGCTTCCCTTCCAGGCTAAGGGATCAAAGTGGGTTCATTTGCTGTACATATGCCAGAGCTTCTTGGTGCTGTGTTTTGGAGGACTGGACTAACGTTGAGGTGCCAGTGATTAATATATTACACAGATCAGACTAAATTTTTTGTATAAGGAATCTTTACTTATTGGGGGGGTGTTGTTAGGGTCTTTTGTTTTGCTTTGCATTGGTTTGGTTTTTGGTTGTGTTTTTATTTTAGGAAATTGAACAACCCATTATCTGAAAAAGGAAATTATTGCATGTGGTTTTGGTCTGTGTATGAGAGGGAAGTTTCTGAGTTGTAACTAATAGAAACAGTAGTTCTTGGCTATCAGTCTTTTCCTATTCCCATACTGCTTGTTTGCTTTCTGTCTCTCTCCTCCATCCTCCTATTTTTTTCTAATACATGTGGTGTTGCAAGGAGAAGGAAAAAAAAGGAAGGAAAGGTGGAAAAGGAATAATAGGGAGAAAGACAAAGCGAAGATTTTTAAATGCAATCTTTGTCAGTTTTTCACTCTACATTTTCAAGGAGATGAAATCTTCTGACTTCAGAAACCCAGTCTCTTCTTTCATTAGCTTTGGGGAGGTGGATCAAGATGCTTGTGCATGAGAAACATGCTTCATTGCCACTCTCCATCTCCACAGTGACAAAGAGTCCCAGTTCCTCAGTAGCCCTCATCTGTGCACTATCCCGACAGTGACAGTCAGAGCAGCAATGCTGTTCTTCTCTCACTTCTGCCCTCCCGAATCTACGTTTTCACTTTCACCACACAAATAAACAGAGAGGGTAATTAGACAGCAGTCATTCTCTACTTTTGGAGTTTTTCTACCCTCCCCCTTAAGAAATGAACGGGCTCCACTTGCCTGGGAGCAGGGTTTCAGAAATGCATGCAAGGGAGCTGAGGCTCAAAACCGGGGCTGTCATTTTTATTTGCCCGCCGCTTCCGTGGGGTAGGAAACAACAAAACGCCGGGAGAAGGAGCGGGGCCGGGTGAATGGGTTTCCTGGAGGCTGGCTGGCCCCAGGGTGCAGTAGGTGTATAAAATACCATTCAAGAGATTCAGGCCAAGAGGGTGCGGCGGACGGGCAAGGCTGCTCCCTTTGAAGATGCTTCTGTCGGGCTGGAAATACAGGAGAAAAGCACAGCTTCTTTCAGCTGTCCCCTTTTGTGTGCTTTCCCATACGAAACTATGTTGCCACCGCTGCTCTGCACTTTGTTATTATGACAGGAAAAAATGAATTTCTAATGAGGTATCTGTGCCAGCTGCAAGCACCTTGTGGATCTCCGTGGCCCAGGAGCTTTGTCAGCCGCCCCTTGCTAAATGTGAACCAGCCTGGGGGAGGACGAGACTGTCAAAGCAGAGCCCCTGTGAAAAACCCTTTTCTGTACAAATCTGAACAAACGGAAACACCCTGGTTTCCCTAATAAGCTATGCTGTGACATGTCCTCATTTCACTGTGATCGACTCCAGGGACAGAAAGGGCTCCGGGAGGCTTTAACAATGTGCAGGGAGCCCTGATTTTTAAAGGCAAGGAATGGTACATGTAAAATTGATTAATACCCTCTGATTCCCAGAAGGCTTTTCATATGCAATGCAGAAAATGTTCTGCTCAGCCCCTAAAATGCAGCTGCATCTCCCAAAGCCTGCGTCAGCTCTCAGGAAAGCCGCAGGAACACAACCACTTTGGAAAACTCTGGAGAGAGGGTACCACAGCCACCATCTGCTTCAAGCTGCTGGGCAGGCTGAGGGAGCTCGTGGCTGTTCCCAAAGAGGTTTTCAGCAGCCAGTTCAGAGACTGAAGTTTTAGAGGTTGTTCAGATGTTAGCAGTGGCTTAGCCAAGCAGCATAGAAATGTATTTGCTTTCTTGTGGGCTGTCCTGCACAACTGTCCCATACAAGTGTCTCTTCAGTGTGCCTTGGGCAGTGCAGGGCCAGAGGCTAGCAGTGCTCTCTCCAGCAGTGGTAGGGCATTTGGGATTTGCTGGGGATCCTGCTTTCCCTGCGCTTGCTGATCAGGCACATTCAGCCAGTGATGTAGTGAGAGATTCAATACAGGGAGGGGAAACTGAGGAATTTTGTAGGAGATGTAGGGGGGTGGGTTTGATCCAGGTCTTTGAAAGAGTCCGCTGTGTTTCCCTTTGATGATAAGACTCTCCTGAAATACAGTTTTTCTTTTTTTTTCCAGCCAAAGACATTGCTTTTTGCATTGATTAATCAGCAGTAGTATTGGGCATTTGCACAGTGAGTATCAACACTGTACCTGACCTCCAAAGGGCTTCTTTACACTGATAAACTAAGCTCAAAGTGCACCTTGCCTAAGTCATCAAATGGTCTTCAGTACCTCCACTGCCTTACACAAACCTCAAGAATTTTACCAGTTCTGATACTGACTACTGACATCCTCTCCTTCTGCTCATGTTGATGGACAGAAATGAAGACCAAGTGTGTGAGTGACTGGGGGTAATGCCTCTGCAGGTGGTGGTGACATTGATGGAGTATGATGGATGAGGGTGACAGGGCCCCACCCCACCCACTTGCTCATGTGCATGACAGAAGGTCCTGCAAGGCAGCCCCTGATCTCTGAACAATGCCTCCAAGTATGTATTTGGAAGTGTAAAAACAATGGGTTTGGCTCCAGCAGTGATTGTGCTACAAGTTTGGAACCATTTAATGAGTTGCTAATGTGAAAATAATTTTCTTTTCTGACTTCAGAATGGAAGGAGTAAAGACAGATGGCCCCAAATGCAGGGAAACACAGCCATAGAATTGGTAATGGCTCTGCCAAGACTTGAAAGGCAGCTCATCAGGAAAAGAGGATGTTTCTGCCACTGTCAGAAGCTGACAGAAACCCTCTGACTTTTTCTCTTCTCACCTCTCTAGTTAGGGCATTCTTGCCATTCTTCACCAGACACCATCAGGCTGGTGATTGCAATTGCAAAGGTTAAGCTGCTGTTTCAAGTTGAAATGCATCCTGTAGAGGGGAGGGGAAGATGTTCCTGGCACATGCCAGAGAACACAACTGATTGCTAATCCAGATACAGGGGGAAGTATTCGGTGATTGATCACTGGATCTCAAGTGTCAAAAGAAAAAAAACTCCAGCTCTTGGGGAACCACAGGAATCGCAAAAAAGTCTGCAAGGAATGTTTGTGTCTTGAATAGTTTTTTTTGTTTTAGATGCAGATTGGAGTTAGGAAGAGACATTTGGCATTTAAATGGGAGCTGTCAGTTCTGTCACATTTTCCAAGCTCTGTCACACAAACAAAAACTACCAAAAAGGTTCCCAGAAAAAAGAAATCTCCTATTTTTGTAAATAAACACCACTGAAATCATCATGCAGGGAAGAAAAGTCAGTGTAATTTAGTGTTAAAGGTAAAAATAAAAGGTAGACACATTTTTGGGGAGCAGTGAGTTGTGTATCCAGATTCATCTGCAGTAACAAATCTGGTAATATCTGCTTTCCATGAGATTCCAGATTCTTGCCAGCTATGAATAAGCAGACCCACTACACAAGTAATTTTTGCTGTCAATGTCCCTTTCAGAAGACCTCCTTTTGCACTGCCATTCCTCTTAAGATCCAGGGGCTGGATTTCAAAAGTAATGGATAGTTAGTTCTGACACAAGCAAAACATGAAGTTGTCTTCATTTTCAGAGATAAAGTGCTTAATGTTTTCTGAAACCCAGATGTCAAGGTAAAATTGAGGTATCCAGAAGGACTGGCAAACCCTGCCAATGCCAAGGACTAAAGAAACAAGCTCTGAAACCCCACTCGGAAGTCTAGGAGCATTAACAGTTTTCCATTTACCCTCAAAACCTCCAAAATTTTTTCTCTCACTCTTACTTACATGAGCTCAAATAGCAGAGATGACAGGTCCTTTCTGCAGCAATGGGACAGTGGTACCTCCACTGTCTCCAGGCACACAGAAGCCCACTCAAACCCAAAAGCATAGCAGTCACACTCTCCCTGAGCACAAATACATGTTGATGTCTACTGAACTACATAGTATATATTTCTTTTGAAAATATCTAAGATTATTCCTACAGTTCTGTCATTATTATACAATTTATGAGTGTATGAATTATCATTACAGATCTTCCCTATCAGAGCTTTTTTTTTTTTTCAGATGAGGAGGACATAGGCAAACAGAGACAGGACTGCCTGCACCTCTGCTTTTGGACACCTTGGTCAGAATCTATAAGATACTTTAGCTGAAAAGAAGATTGATATTTGCTCAATGTCTTCAGACATCATTCATGTTATAGCCCCTCTGCAGAGATGGGTCTTTGCTGAAGTCCCGTGCTGGGAGATGAAGAGATCAGACAGGAGAGACAGCTCCCATCTATCTGAAACTGAAACCACATCAGTCAGCATCCAGAGAGAGAAAGAGCTGACCTGGTTTGGCAGTGCTGAAAACGGCAGGAGGAGCCCCGTGCTCTGTGGCCGGCACTGGCAGTGATGGGGCCCACTCTGCAGACATGACTCACTTAGAACAAGCCACAGCAAGCATGGCTCACAGATATAGTCATCTTATTTTAAGCAGCAGTTATATTTAAATCTGTGACCATCTTCTAGTCCACATCTGACTTACTTAAGGCAAGGTCCCTGATTCTCTTTGCCCACCCTCCAGGCTGATTACCTAGCCAGGTTTGATTCCTGCACAAAACCTAAACCACAGCCACATCATCTCTCTGAGCACAGGACAGAGTGCTGCAGCTGGCAGCAGTGCTAGTGGCAGTGCTCTTATCAGAGGCTTAGCTGCAAATCTCTGTCTTTTCAAGCAAGCTTATTATAAACAATTAGAGAGGTAAGATAATCATGTGAGGCTAGATTGTGGCCAGGCCCAGACTAAAAGCACGACGCATAAGAGCAAGAGAAGCTTCTGCTTTTCTCCTTCTCTGAATTCCTCCTGTCTTCAGCCCCTGGGCTCTGGAGAGCAGTTTAAGACTTTCTCTGCAAAGCTCCTGGGGGAAAACGTTCCCACCCCATTCCCTCCTACCCACTGTGCCAGCAAAACCTTTACAGCTGTAAAATTCTGCGGGGAAATAGTAAGTACTTTGCAGAGCAGCATCCCTATTAAAGATCTCTGTGGAGACAGCCCCCAGTGATTGGATCCATTGCATGACTAGTTTTCACTCACTCGTTCATGTCGGAACAAAATGAAGTGCTGTGAATCTAAGGCATGCAAGTCATGGAAATGCTCCTCATGAATGCAAATACTCCTTAAGCTGAGGAAAGGGGCTGTAGCATCACGAGATAGATATGTGGAATATGCACTGACCAGCAGCCCCCTGTCTTATTAATGGATGAGAGAGCCATGCTCCTGCTCCTGGGGAGCTGGCTTGGCGGAGCTGGTCTCCAGAGAGCCAACGTCTACAAAGCGCTAACATCTGGTGCCCATTATTTCACCAGCTCTGTTGTGATTAGTCCATATGATAAGTCTGGCCAATTGCTACTGGTAAGGGATTGCTCCACTCCCTCCACCAGCCTCCTTGAGCTGTCACTTCTGGTTTGTGGCCCCTGCTAATTTGCCACTGCAATTTCCAATATTTGCTCAAATCCCATAAGGAAATCTCCCTGCCTTTCAGACAGAAGGGTAGCACTGATAATAAAAAGGGAAGGTTTATCAATTAACTCAAACTGCTCTATTGAATCAGGCTCAAATCCCCTCCTATTTCAATTATGTGAGACTCAAAAAATGTGCTGGAAAAACTTTTGCTCAGGCAAGCGTTTCATGAGGAAGCTGGTGGGATTTACACGGGCTTTAACAAGTTAGAGAAGAGGTTAAAAAAAGAATTCCTCCTGCTTCCCAATGGATTTTTCTGTCATTGTGATAGCTGGATTGTGCCCACCTGACAGAAAGTCTGCTTCTTCTGTGGGGCTGATTCTAGCTTTGGTGCAGATTCTGCTCCAAAGTGCGTTTGGCTGCCNGGCCTTCAGACAGAAGCTTCCCCATAATTTTTCTATTCCATTCTCTTTTGTTCCTTTGCTTGTTCATTTCCTCATTTATCCTTTTCTTCTTCCCTTCTTTTGTTTTCCAAATGCTACCTGCCACACTAGAGCACTTGCACTATAGGAAATTTCCATTACACACGTTTTATGTTAGTGGAGGTAGACAAAAATGAGTAAGTCACTAGGGAACAGAATGGGAATTGCTGGTTTACAGCGACTTCTGNAACTGCACATAGTGAAATGGTAGCTAAATGAGTTTAAATTGATTTATGGTAGCTTTTGTAAAGATTATTTGGTATCTGGAAAGTGCTACCGATGTGAAAGAAAAAACTTAACGTAAATAGGCCAAAATAACTCACAACCATACAAGGATCAAATATTAAATTTTGGTAATGGGCATGTAATATTTCTTTGATTAAATAATTCCTACGCTTTCCCACTTTTTTCCCCTATAATTTCTATATTAATGAACTTTCTTGCAAGGACAGAGTTCCACAAGGTAAGCTCCAGAAGTGAATTCAGCAAAAGTATTAGCTCCAGGCAGGGCCTCATGTTTGTAGCTTTATTATGCATATAATACACTTCACTCCTAAAATGTTCAGTTCAGGGCACGTGTTTACCATCTTTATGTTCCATCATAAACTCATGCCTTTCAACAGTGGGTGTTATTTAGGCATAAGTCAGATGTCAAATGAGACAACACTCCACACTTTTGTGGAGATGGATGGCCTCCATTTTTCTTCTGCTGAAGTCCTTGCAGTGCTGAGGTGATAAGCACCACTCAGCTGGAAGAGAAGGAAGTTAATGTGCTTCCCAAATGAGTCACAAAAGCAGAGGTCACGAATTCCCTAAGATTTGCACTGTCTTCCTGGACACTTTCAACATATGATTTGAGCTGTGCTAGTCACTTATCATTAACTAAGATTTGACCTACAGCAGATCCTGTGCTCTGACATCAATGGTCCTGGCAAACGTGGCATTTCATTCTAATAGTGCTGTGGGGAAGCACGGACAGTCCTGTTTTGTAGGTGTAGAAATGAGGCACAGAATAGTTAAGTGAAATGGCCAACATCGAGAGGAGAGTCACTGTAGTACAGCCTCAGACTTCTCCCTCTCTAAGCATTACAGTATCTCCATTTTGTGGTCAAAATGTTGACTGAATACCTTGTCTGAGTGAACAGACCACGTATGTGCACACATATGTACATGGATGTACACAGCTCTGTGTACCATGCACATACACCAAGTTCTTTTGATGTTCAGAGATTGGTGAGACTAAAAGAGAGACCAAAATCTGGCCATGTTAAAGATAATGATTCCCAGCGAAACTCCTGTGAGCCACCTTGCAGGGACAGCAGGTCTCTTCCCCTTGCCTCTGATGACACTCGGTGTGAGACAGAGCAATCTTGAGCAGAACATGAAAGGATGTGCTCAGAATCCCTCATAAAACCTCTTGTTTCTCACATTTGTCAAGTTCAAAATTCTATATAGATTAGAATGCAGATTTTGCAGATACAGATACAAAACTATAGAAGAAGGCTGAATATAATTTCACAAATTTAATACATGCTTAGCTGTGCTCTCTTTACAAGCAGGACACTTTGCTTTATTATGTCAGTGCAACAACAGCTCCTCATGAAAGATCTGGTGAAGGCCTTAGAGAACTAGCAGGTGTTGGCCATTTGTCTCACTTTGCTGAAAGGTTTGGTCTCTAATGTCAATTAATTCTCTCATCACACATTACAGTATACCCAAATATTTTCATCTTCCTTTGGAAGAGGG